>PVKE010026880.1:0-21990 GCA_004027555.1 Craseonycteris thonglongyai
GGGGAGAGCCTAGAGCAGTCTCCATAGTTGTATATCATTAGTTGTGACATAGTTTTATTTCACACAGGTGGATGTGGGGCCACACGAGGTGGGAACCAAACCCGGGGCCTCCCACATGGGAGGCGAGAATCATTGCTGCTGAGCCATCTTGGTGGTTACCAGTTGTGCCACAGTTCAGCCTATGGAGTTTGCACTGACTGGGGCTGAAAATTGAACTCTGGACCTGTGGTTGTGAGTTAAGTGCTCGACTACTGAGCTATCCTGGCATCCCAGCTTTGACTTCTTTTTTTAAGATTTCTATTTTATCGTTTGAGAGAAGGTGTGTATGTGTGAGAGACAGAGAGAGATCCCAGAGCAGTCTCCATCATTGTACATCATTAGTTGTGACATAGTTTTATTCCACACAGGTGGACGTGGGGCCGCGCAGGGCAGGAACTGAACTGGGGACCTCTTGCATGGGAGTTGAGAAACTTTGCCACCATCCCAATGGTTATTACTTGTGCTGCAGTTTAGCATATGGGTTTGAACCGGCTGTGGCTGGGTTCAATCCCCAAAACTCATGGTTGCAAAGCAAGCTCTCAACCTGCTGAGCTATCCCAGCATCCCCAGCTTTGACATTTTTAACAGCACTAAGATATGAAGTGGCATTGACTGGTGAGAGGTATAAGAAACAGTAACACTTTTTGAAAGGAGGTAGAAATGGGCAGGAGGCCTGGTGGTCTCAGTGGTACCAAGAAGGGAGTGGCAGCTGCTGGTAGACACAGTGGTACTGGGTCAGGGAGGAAGCAGTGAAAGCTACTGGTAGTGCCAGGACCAGCAGAAGTGGCCACGATGTCCAGGGAATGGTAAGAATTAGAGGATCAGATTTGATCATGAGCCCATGTAGGAGTCTCACAGATTTTGACCAATACTCGGGACATCCCAAAGGTAATAAGAACCAGCAAATATGGGTTTCCTCTATAAGGTATTAGAAGCGTGGAAGGCTGGGGAGTACTCCCACTGCAGATCAACGTAGGGACAACAGATGGAGCTCTTCTGGCTTCAGCTGTGACTCTCAGAAATAGGATTTCTGCTCTTCATAGCAAGCAGAGCAGTCTGGCGAGTTAGGCTGTCCTCGGCCATCCCACCCCAGCAACATTGTTTCATCACTCAGGGCGGTAAGCCAAGTTGGGAAGTCAGGAAGCCCTGGGAGGTTTTCCATAGTGACCTCAGTGGGTGTTTGGGCAATGAAGATACTCATATTCTGCCAGGTAACTGGAAAGGTACTTGCAGATTTTCTCTATGTAAAAGGCAAGGATCCTGATTCATTTTGGGTGGCAGCTTTGAATTTTTTCCTTTAGTTGGAATAAAAGTCCATTAAATTTGGGAAAAACAGTTTTAATCTGTGTTCTGTGTTAAAAATGAAAAAGCAACGTGGAGGGATACGAGAGGTTTCTGGAGGACAAATAAGGCAAAAAGGAGGGAAGGTCAGGGAGCTGGGAGGGAGCAATTCCTAAATGTCAGCTTTCCCATGAGAATCATCGGGGCAAAGCTGGGGTGATTATAGGGAGAGTGCAAATGCCATAAAGATTAGGCATAAAAAGCTGAGGGGCTGGAGATGCCACATGTATGGTATGTGCATACACTCACATATTTATGTGCTTTAGGGGGCTATACCATTTGAAGCAAAGTTTTAATCAAACTTAAAACTGAATGTTATTTTACTTCTATTACATAAGGAGAGACTCTCATAGAATATAACCTTTCTCTAAGAAAAGTGGGCAGAGTTCCTCCTTTCCTTATCTCCTGATTAATCTGTTTCAGCCCCCTCGTACCCTCTTCTAGAAATACAAGTTCTGTTCTTCTGCAGCTGAAACTGACATTTTCTATATCTTATCTTACAGGTTATTTTCCTCACTTTTCGTATCTCAAGAATGTGTTCCAAATAACTAATCTGATATCAGGAAAGCCACTACTGACTTATTATATAACTTGTAGAGCTGCTCCTCCTAGATGACCTACATAGATATAAAATATGGTTTTTAATCATGTCTCCAGAGAAGTGGCAAAAAGTAGAAATTTTGGGTATTGTAGAAAGCTGAAAGCATAAGTAAATAAATTACTAACCCTTTACATGATTATTAAATTTATTATTTGTTATTATTAAATTGTAAAAAAAATTAAGTTCTTAATAAAAGAAGAACTAACACTTATAAAACACTTTCTGGGTGCCAGCATTGTTCTAAGTGCTTTGCATGTATCCATTTAATTCTCAGAACACTCTGTGGAATAGGAACTAGTTCATCCCCATTTGCCCATGAGGAAATTGAAGCAGAGTGAAAGGCTGAGCAGCTAACCTTAGATCTGTCACATAGGAAATGGTAGAGTCAGAATTTGAACTCATGGCTTGGCTCTAGAGTCTGTGCTTTGTCAGAATCGGGGATATTTTTTCGTGGGGAAAAGGATGATGGGTACGATTGTTAGTCTCTCAGATTACCATGGGATAGTGGTATGGACAGTTTCTTATGGAAATAGGGGTGGCGGCCAAGTGAGAAGTCTTTTAAAGCTTTTGATACTAAGAAGCTAGTCACCTTTCTAATATATCTGTTTTCTCTTCAGTAAAACAAGGAGGGTGTACTAGATAACATCTTCAGCAGTCCCGCCCCAAAATGCTGATCTCCTGGTGTCTGTTTAGAAGAAAGGTCAATTTCTGCTTCCTGGGCCCTTCATGCTAGAAGCTGTTGGGTAGGTGTCGTGTAGATAAACTGGTAACAAGATGAGGGGTAGTGTTCCAGGAAAACTTGATCTTTACCCAAGAAAAACATAAAGAAACAGGTGTCTATTGTGTGTTTTAGACAGATTATATAATTCTCACAGTAAGCTTGTAGATAGTAACTATAAGGTGACCAGATTTTAACATTGGTAAAGCGGGACACCATTGACAGGGGGGTGGGGTGGGGGGTGGGAAGGGGGTTCTTGATTAAAAATTTGGTCTATCTCCCGCCGTTCCTTAGCTTGTGCATTCTGTCCAAAAATCGGGACTTTTTTAAAACGCCGCGGGACGCGGGACAAATTGTTAAAAATCGGACTGTCCCGCCAAAAGCGAAACGTCTGGTCACCTTAAGATAGTACTGTCTTCATTTAAAATATGAAGCTGAAACCTAGTCATACCAAGTGACTTGCCCAAAGTGGCCTAGCTAGTAAGGGATGCTGGCAAGATTCAAATGCCATCTGACTGCAAAGCCCAGGTCGCATTTCGCAACCGCGCTTCCTTTAAGATCTGCTATATCATTCCATTCTCACTGCAAGCTTACGTGGGAGTTATCATCGCCCCATTTCGCTGAGGACAGTGACACTCAGACTGGTGAGGTCACTTGCCAAGAAAGGGGCCTGGCTCCGAGTGGGAGGGAGGAGAGCCTGCAGGTGAGGGGCCGTGGGCGCGGAGACCGCCGCCCAGCTTCTCCTCCTCCCGACCCTGCGACACCGCGCGGTTCGCACCTTACCAGGTCCCAGCCGTGCGCACGGCCCGCCCGGAACTACACTTCCCGGCATGACGCGGGCGTGCGCACGCGCACTGGGTCCTCCGCGATGGCGACTGTACTGTCCAGGGCGCTCAAGCTCCCGGGTAAGGAGTCGCAGCTTCGCGACCACTCCGCCTCCGCCGGGCCTGGGGAGGCAGGGAGGTGAGGCTCTGGGGGCGAAGCCCGTCCGGGCCTGGCCCCAACCCGGGCAGAGCTGCAGGCGCACGTAGGCGAACGAGTGCTGTCCTCGCGGGCTGAGGTCCAGGCGCCTCCAGGGGCGAGAGGGGCGCCCGGCAGGTCGGGGGTCGTTGGCGCGGCGCGAGCCTGGGAAACTCCAAGGGAGGGCCGCTGGCGGCGCGCGGGGCAGGTGGCGGGGAGCGGGAGCGGGCTGGCGCTGCTGCGGTGGCCGATGTCAGAGCGCGCGCCCCCTTCTCAAGGGGAGGGCTGGCGAGGGGAGCATCCTTTCCGGAGCGCCACCGACGAGGTACCGCTAGGTCTCCAGCTCCCTCTCTCGGGTTGGGGACGGCAGTCTGGCGTGTGCCCTGCTATCACTAAGCCTCTCCACTTAACGATAACATTGACGCAGGCGCGAGGCAGGGGGGACAGGTATTTTCCCTCCTAGATTATGAAGGAACATGGGAGTTACATTATTTGGCTAATTGATTTGTCCAAAGTCGCCCAAGCGGTAGTGGAAATACCTGGACTTGAATGCCAGGGCTCTTTTAACGCTAGACCCTCGGCTTTTGAAGGGAAGAATGGTTTGGCACCTGCAAGTTGCAGATAATGTATGGAATAGTCTTCAAAGAGGCACTGCACTGATGGTGATGACAACTTCCAGAGTTGATTCAGTACTTTGGGCAGCAGCCCCAAGTTTGTTTTTTTCTGTCTCTTAAACCTTCAGGATGGGACTGTGCTGCTGGAAACTTGCTATTTTAGTAAACATATATTCTGCCCAAATAAATTTTAAACGTTAAAGGCTTTACAAGTTTTATGGTTGTACCTAAATACATTTTAAACATTAAGCTATAAACATTTATTTGCTGTTAACTTAAGGTGTTAGTGGAAAAAGCAGTTGTTTTCACTGGCACCGTTAGGGCTAGTTGGGTGTCTTGTGGATGCATATCCAGTGTAAAGCTGCAGTGGGGTCACAGGGTCCTTGTTCCCAAGGAGCCTCCATTCTGCTACATGAAGCCATGGATGACTGGGTTGAATATGGGTTTGATATGAATTTGCATTTCTATCCCCAGACTAAACGACCTAAGACCTTTTTTTTTTTTAAGATTTATTTTATTGCTTTTGACAGAGATAGAGAGAGGGGGGAGGATCCAGACCAGTCTCCATAGTTGCAAGTCATCAGTTTTGACATGGTTTGATTCCACACAGGTGGGTGGGGCTGCACAGGACAGGAATTGGGCTGGGGGCCTCCCCAGTGGGAGGCACGCCCCCTTGAGCCAGGGGTGGAACTGGAGGGCAAGAACTGAACATGGGAAGCACACCCCAGTTCAGCGTATGGGCCTGCACTGACCAGGGACAGGATTCCATCCTTGGTCCCTGGGGCTGTGAAGTGAGCCTTAACACGCTGAGCCATCCTGGCTTCTCCAACCTTTCTTTTCACATGGGCTCATTAGAACAGTGGAAGAAACATTGATATAATAATTATCTTAGAATGTGTATGTAACATTGTACTGACAGATATGGTGGGGGGAGGGCATGTCCCCTTACTGCAGTATTAATTTTGAAGTGAGTAGTCTTAGTGTAGCTTTTTCTCTTTTAGACACCCCCCCCCCCACATGGTAATTGTTATTCTCTGAGGATGGGAATGCAAGAAAATCTTGCTTTTGAAAGTTTTGAGTTCTGCATTCTGACATCCTGACGCTGTGGCCTTTACTCTCTGGAGTATTCAGTTGCAGGCACTTGGTCAGCTGATAGGGTAGAGAAAACAAAGTCTGGTCCTTGGGCCTATGTTTGGACAGCAGCTTGCCTTGAACAGTCAGGTATGTTTGATACTTTTCTAGGCCTTGATATAATAGCTGTATGGCTTTTGTTTGTTTGTTTGTTTTATTTTTTAATGTGATGTAGGTTTTTTTTTTTCTTTCTTGTTCTTTAGCTTGTCTCCCTTTTGCCTTTTCTCCCTCCCACCCGAAATACAGTTTTTAGCTTTTATATTAGATAGAAGTTGCTTTCTTAAAGCTCTTGGATATGCTGTATTTGGGATTGTGAGGCTGCTGTCCTGTTTGGGTTACTGTGTCATATTACCTTAGTTAACTTCCTCATTATTTTTTTTTTTAAGATTTATTTTTATTGTTTTTGGCAGAGAGAGAGAGAGAGAGAGAGAGAGATACAGAGACAGAAACAGAGAGAAAGGGGAGGGCCCAGAACAGTCTCCATAGTTGCACATCATCGGTTTTTCCACATAGTTTCATTCCATAGACAGGGCAGGAACTGGGCTGGGGTCTCGCCCCGCCTCACTATTTTTAATAGGATAGAAGTGACATATTAATTTTAGGTATACAGTGTATGATTCAATATTGTATATATTGTGAAATGATCACCCCAATAATGCTCTTTCAGTTTTCATGTGTAAATAAGTGGAATAGAAAGGTGACTAAGAACATGAACAGGCGTGGATACAAATCCAGTCTATCAGATTAATTCCTTAATTTCTTTAAGCTTTAGTTTCTTCATGTGTAATAATAATATTATAATGGAACATTGACTATATGTCACACACTATTACATAGTGACATCAGGGTTATTCGGCATAGTTAAAGAGATGGATGCAGTTGAGAGGATGTTTCCTTTGACACATTATTCAATAAATATTAGCAACTGTTATTATTATTAGCATTAGCACCATAATCATTTATGGATTCTATACCTGTAGGAAGGCCTGATGTAATAGTGAGCTAATGACAGAACCATCAGCCTCGAGAAGATGTTTGGCTCATGTGCATAGAATGAGATTAATTAATAACAGAAGGACAATATGCTATTCATAAAGCAACCTGTGGCACAGCTTATCTCTTAAGTATATATTTTTTTAGTCCATCTTAAAGTTTGAAGGTCAAACACTGAAAGGAACATCAGGATATAATGTTATTTTATTGTTTTGGTTTATTGTGTGTAACTTAGAATGATTATGTGCCCTGGATAAACTAATACATGATGTGAATTATTTACCTTTAGTTACAGTAGAGTGTATTGTGTAGTCTATGTAATGTATAGTACATGTCATAGAACAGTATACTGTATATTATAGTGTGTTTTCCTGAAAACCTTTGGGGGTGGTACAGTTACATCTCTGTCCTGTTTATGTTTTCCTCAATACCATTTGGGATCATTATGTCAGTCTTCCTATGAGGAAAAGTGATAGCTATGGAAAGCTCATTTACATTGATATATTATGAAATCAGTGTCTTCTCCCTTATCTTTAAAAAAAAATTTCCATGGATTAAACATGTGGGTGATGCTGAAATCAGCAGAGAAGAGAGTTCTAAAATGCCCTAAGCTTTGAAGCATGGATTTGATGTTCAGATCCTCAACCTGAGGAGTTGGTGTACTTTATACATCCTTGTCTTTGTGTGAAACATAGATAAAGAAAAACATTTACTTAAGCATTCTCTAATCAAAACTTGAAGTCTGTAATATTTAAGCTGTGGTTTGTCTGTGTACTATCGGGAAAAATAGATACTGTTAACTGTGTAAAAGTAAATATTTTAAGAGTGAGTAGGAATTGGTCCTCTTCTTCTATGATCTTTTAAAGAAAGACTCAAGAGTAAGAATTTCTGCGTTCTTGCACACTTGCCTTTAACTTCAAAAATGTCATGACTAGGGAAGCCGGGATGGCTCAGTGGGTTAGGCGCTCACTTTGTAGCCCCGGGGACTGAGGATGGAATCCCAGCCCTGGCCTGTGCGGACCTGTATGCTGAACTGGGGAGTGCCCCCAGTTCAGTTCTCACTGAGTGAGACCCTGGCCCAGTTCCTGCCCCGTGCAGCCCTGCGCCCACCTGTGGAATGAAACTATGTGGAAAAACCAATCAAATGCAACTATGGAGACTGCTCTGGGCCCTCCCCCTTCTCTCTGTCTCTGTATCTCTCTCTATGTAAAAAAAACCAATAAAAATAAATCTTTAAAAATGTCATGACTGGGTCAGAGTTCTTGTACTTTGCACCCTGTTTTTTTAATCTGAGGATGTTTCACATTCTGCTGCTCAATCTCAGTAATGTATGAGTATGTCACTGTGAGAAGTCAGCCCGATTTTTGTTCCCCTCGTTAGTGATTTGATTATTTTTTCCCTTGGCTGGGTCCTCATATGATTCTTTCTTTGTCATTGAAGTTCAGTGCCTTTACTAGGATATGTTTCGGTATTGATTTTTCTGCATCAGTTATTTTACTTGGGGACTCATTGTACCCTTCATTGTACAGGTGTAGGTCTTGCTTTATTGCAGGAACTTCTTTTTTGTTAATCTTTTTAATATGTTTTTGGTTTCATTTTCTTTTCTGCTCTCTTCTTCAATTATGCATACATGGGATCACCTTTGTTTTCTATATCCATCCCTTCCCTAGTCCTTTTAAAAGCCTGGCTCTTTTCCATGGGAGGAACATATGTAGTCAGTACAGACGTTAACACCAGATTGCCTGGGTATGAATCCTTGCACACGGGCTGGTTACTTACTAATAAATTCCCAAACCTCACTGTCCTCATCTTTAAAATGGAGACAACAATGTGTCTGCCTCAAAGAGTTGTGAAGATTTACTGAGATAAGGCAGTAAAACGGCTTGAAAGAGTGCATTGTAAGTACTCAAAACTGCCAGCCATTGTTATTTCCATTTCATTATTCTTGATTTTTACCAGTCAATCCTTTATGTTTGTCTCAGTTTTCAGCAATATCTATTCTTTTTGCTGATCCTAACAACATCTTTTTAAAAATTGTTTTATTCTTCCATTTTCCTAAGCCCTCCTTGTTTATTTATCATCTTCTCTATTGTAATTTCTTCTTAGAAACGTATCTTTCTTATTTCAGAGCTGTTTTCTGTAATGTCTTGGATTTCATGGGGAAGGATCTATTTATTATTTTTTATATTTCATGGTATCATTTGTCCAGTACTTTTTCTTCAGTTGATTTTGTTTGCTATGTTTGCTATATTTTGTTGTAATTTTTTTCTTGAATATTTGTAGAACTTTGTAGTATGTTACAGAATGGCTACTAGTGTTGGCTCCTTTCTGATTATTATTTATATTTAAATGGACAGTTATTTTATAGCTAGCTACTGGCTGACATATGGGCAGAGGAGTGAATTAGTGCAGTTGGAAACTAGAACTTACTCTAGGCTTGTTAATTCATATCACTTTCTCCTGACTGCTCTTCCTTGGTGGATGTTGTTATCCTGGCTAACAAGGGGCTGCCAATTTGTCACTGGGCCTTAACATGCTGACTTAGCATTTACTTCTCTTTGGTTGTAGTGCCAGTTATCAACTTAATGACCCCAAATTTCAAATTCACCTTTGTTGCCTGATCTGTGAAAGAGGATCTGGTCTCTTTAAATGCCAAATTTGCCCTTCCTTAGGCCTTGCCTCTTAACTCCTACAGTGCCTTGTAGTGTTTTCTTCCCAACTTTATATTTGCTCTCCTATCATTGTTTAATAATTAAAAAAAAAATTTTTTTTATTGTTTGAGAGAAGATGAGGGGTGCGGAGAGGGAGGACCCAGAGTGGTTCCCATAGTTGTACATTATTAGTTGTGACATGGTTTTATTCCACACAAGTGGATGTGAGGCTGTGTGGGGTGGAAACTGAAGTGGTGGCCTCTGGCATGGGAGGTGAGAACACTCACTGCAGACCCTCTCTGAGGCTACTAGTTGAGCTGACTGGGCCAGGGCTGGAATCAAACCCTGGAGCTTGCGATTGGGAGGCAAGCACTCAACTGCTGAGCTATCCCAGCATCCCTTTTCATATTAAACTTGTCCTCTTTGAATTACTGTCTGGTTTCTGTTTCCTGATTGGACCCAGACTGTCAAAAGAAACCTGCCTCTCCTGAACTGATTGTGCCTCAGCCACTTTTCTGACCTGCCATGCTGACAGTAAAGATAGAAGCCTGCACTTTTTTTCATTGTCTTATGTCTCCTTTGATTCTGGTGTTGAATGGGGCTCACTAATGCTTCTGGGAGCCCAGACTTTGTCTTCCCAAACAAGAGATGACTATTTTGGTAGTTTATCCATGGAACAGGGGAGGTAGTCTAACTTAGTAGTTAGCACTGTGGACTCTGTAATCAAACTGCCTGAGTTTGAATCCTGCTTCTTCTTGCTAGTTCTGTGATTGTAGGCACCTTACCTCTCTGTATTTTAGTTTTCTTACTGATAAAATGGGGATAATAATGATAACTTTCTCCTTGGGTTGTTGTGAGGATTAAAGGAGGTAATAACATGGAAGTGCTTGCACTGGTGCCGGAATAGGAGGCACTCAGTACATACCCAAGTCATCATTGTCATCGTCATCATTGTCATTGTTGTCATCATCATCATCATCATCATAGTTGTTGTCATTATTAATTCTGTGACCCCTGCTTATTGCTGGAGAGCTGAGATGTGTGTGCCCACTCTTTCTGTGCTTCCTCAATTGGATACAAGTATCGCTGCATTTAGCAACAATTTTTTATAAATTATAGTTTGTGAATGTGGCTATTTCCTATTGTTTTTCTATGTCCCCCCACCCTGGCTTTAAGGAAGAGACTGACAGGAATCCCATCCTTTGCCATCATTCACTGAAAGCGTATTATCTTTTGAAAGGGACAAAGCATCTTTGATTTTTGAAGAATGCTTGCAAATTATTTTTATAGGTTTATTAAAGATTTTATGAGTTTCTGTGGCATGTACAGCCAAGTTTTCTTCCTGCCTGTCATAGTATATGCTATCATAAAAATGCATTTCCTTTAAACTATTTTGTTAACCAGTATTTTAGTAATGATTTCACTTTGACAACGGCACTGTTTTAGGCTTTATTTGTTGCATGGTGGCAGCTGACTAGGAAGATTGAATTCAGTAAGTGTTGATGCTAAATTTTTCACTTGATGCTAAACATCATACAATTATAGGATGGCTTGAGTGTGTGTTGAAGATGCTTGGGCATTTTAGATGAGTAAGTTGTATGATGTGACTGCCAAGAAAGCTGGAAAGAGCTCATGTTACATGTAATTGAATTGTAGGGTCCTCTCTGGACTAGGGAGAACATGGTTCTGCCCCTCCTGTCTCTGGTCAGACTGCACCTCTGTGTTTGTTTACAGTTCTGGGAACCATGCTTTAAAAAGCACTGACATACCACATTGTGTCTAGTGCACAGTGACTAGGATATCAAGAACAGCTGAAACAAAGCTTTCAATTAAAGAATGAATTGAAAGAGGTGAAGATATTTAATTTGGGAGTGTGAAGACTGGGGGAGGGCAGTTGGGAAATATAATGCCAACAATAGTAATAGAAGCTAGGATTTATTGAGTGCCACCATTAGCCAGACATTGAGAGCCATGCATATATTATCTTATTTAATACTCATAACAATCCTATGTGGTAGGAACAACAATCATCCCACTTTATACATAGGCAAATTGAGGCTTCGAAATTTAATTGAGGTCACACAGTAAAAGAGCCAAGATTTGACTCTTATGTTTGTATTATTGTAAAGATGTGAGCTCTTAAACACCTTATCCTATGTTTCTTAGTATTGTTATCTTCAAGTATTTGAAGGACTTGGATGTGGAAGAGGGGCATCCAGAGATTAAAATGAGGACAGATAGTTGGCAAATGCCCAGAAGTAGATTCTTGATTCGGTGTAAGAAACTGCCTTCCAGATAGAAGGGCAGTGAATTCTCTAAGACTGCTTATATTGAGGTGTATGCAAAGTGACTGGTGGGATTTTGTAAGGAGTTGCAAGTTTGGGACAGGAGTAGAGGTAGATTACGGTATGTGAGCTTCAAAGGCTCTTCCAACCCTGGGATCTGGGGCTGCTGTGTATGTTTTTCTCTTTGTCAGGTGTATTTAAAAAAAAATTAAATTGTGGTAAAACACACGTAACAGAATTTCACATCTTAACCCTTTTTAATTGAGTTCAGTGTTGTCAAGTATATTCATATTGCTTTGAAACCAGTCTCCGGAACTTTTTCATCTTGCAACACTGAAACATCATACCCATTAAATAATAACTCTCCATTTCCCCCTCCTCCCAGGCCCTGGAAACCGTGAACCTGCTTTCTGTTTCTATGAATTTGACTACATATAAGTGGGATCATACAGTATTTGTCTTTTTGTGATTGGCTTATTTCACTTAGCTTAATGTACTCAAGATTTATCTGTCATAGCATGTGTCAATATTTCCTTACTTTCTAAGGCTGAATAATATTCCATGTTTGTATATTGCACTTAAAAAACAAACAAACCCTGTCAGGGTATTCTTTTAGATAAAAAACACCTTAAAATGTTTTAGAGGAAAAGCCGGGACGGCTCAGCGGGTTGAGCGCTCGCTTTGAGGCCCCGAGGACCGAGGATCGAATCCTGGCTCCGGCCCAGGCAGACCCACATGGTGAACTGGGGAGTTCCCACAGTTCGGTTCTCTAGCTGTCTCTGTCTCTGTCTCTCTCGCTATCTGTCAAAAGTAAAATAAAAATAAATATGCACTGAAGATAAAATAATTACTCTCTATAAATATAAAAAGATATAAAAAAAAATGTTTTAGAGTTAATATTATTACAACAACCTGTGGTTCTGTTTGCAAATTATTATAAATAAAGTTACCTGGATTGTTAGGGAATGAAGTGCCCTAATTAATAAAATAATTTGGTTCATAGAGTACATCTATAAATTATACAAGGTTGGCTTGAACCTGTAGTGGCACTATGGCATATCTTGGAAATACTGTTTTGAATTAAATTTTTAATAATGGGTTTGTTTTATAACTTATGCTTTCAAAATCAAACACAGTGTTTATTAGAAAAAATAAATAGCTCTGAAAGTGAAAAGACATATGAATTTCTATTTAATAGAATACCAGATTACTCCGTTCTGTATGTTGCGTGTTTGTTACAAAATACTTAATGTTATAAAATTATTCTGTGAAGTGTTTATTTTTTAATAAAAACATTTATTGACTTTCTGTGTACGAAACATTAAAGATTGTACTTTTCATATTAGTCTCCATAGTGTTTTATTGCTTTATTTTATACCTTGAGCAAACTGAGGCATAATGTATGACGTGACATCACCAAGATCAGACTGACCAGGGGCAGAGAATAACATCAAGAATTCTTTTTCTCTTTTAGATTAGATTTTTGTATTTCCTTAATGAAAGGTTTACAACAGTATTAGTATTAGTAATAGTTTACCAGGTAATTTCTAAAAACAAACTTAAATTTTTTTTTTACTTTGTTATAGCATGAAATAAAGGCATAAAAACATCAGGTGATTGGCAGTGAGGACCAAGGGGTGGTTGGGAGGAAATAAGCCCTCCTGTAATTTCCACCTTTTTGCTGCCTCTGATAAATATAAGGCCTAAGTAAAAACAGGAGCTTGTGTAAACCAGCTTGGAGACAGATCCTCTATCTCATAGTTTCTGCTCCCCCCCCCCATCCCAGAATCTGTGCTAGTCTAATAGCATTTTTTTTTTCTTGAAATTAAAAACACTGTTACTGAAATGTGTACTGGAAGGGCATCAGAATCCCAGGAAGGTTCTCAGAAGTGAATTTTCAGTAAAACATCTCCCGCTGACATTTAGTGTTCAACTTTCAAAATTGTTTTGTAGGAACAGTTGCAAGCCACAAATATTGGACTGTAAGAATCAGTGTAGACAACAGTTGTTTAAAAGTTTAGGGAAATCACAGGAAGGAACAGAACATCACCGATCTCAGAAAATCAAAGGAAATGTGCATGTTAGGCATATGGAAGGTTGATATGAGCTATGGTCTTTTTCATTAGTGAGAGTCAAATTAAAAGAGGTTTGTTTGTTTTTGAAACTACAGAGGTATTTCAAAATTGCTCTTTTTCTTTTCCAATTTCTTAAACTCATGAAAGCAATAATTGTAGAACATTGCAAATTTCCTTTTTTTCTTCATTCTTTCCGCCCTTTACTGGCATCTGTTTTACAGAGAGCTACCATGGTCCAAGCTTGTAAAACTCGGTTTGTTTTGTGCATTCTAGGTGTTTACAGTTGCCAAATATTTGGTGAGGCTTTCTTCTTCCTTGTTCTCTTTGACGCTCTGGCTTTCTTTCTTTTCAGGGAAGAAGAGCCCAGACCTAGGGGAGTATGATCCCCTCACACAGGCCGACAGTGATGAGAGTGAAGATGACCTTGTGCTTGACTTGCAGCAGAAGAATGGAGGGGTCAAAAATGGGAAGAGTCCCCTGGCAGAAGTGCCAGAGCCCGACTCAGATGCTGAAGTGTCAGAGGCTGCAAAGCCACATCTTTCGGAGGTTACCACAGAGGGGTACACCTCGGAACCCCTTGGGGGCTTGGAGCAGAAGGCAGTTTCTTCCATCGTGTCTTATGTGCGCACGTCTGTCTTCCTGCTGACTTTGCTGATCTCAATGATCCTGGTGCTCGTGTGTGCTTTCCTGATCCCCTGTCCCCCCAGGGATTTGCACAGCACTTGGAGCCGCCACTTGGGTCCCCAAGGAGGTGAGTTGTAGGATTTTCAGCCCTAATTCTATAAAGCTTCATGATTACATGTAATTCTGTAAAACTTCTCATTATTTTGAAAAATTCCTCCAAGTCTTTAAAAATTATGTGTGTTATACAGCATTCCTCCTGGGTGTGGAGTTGCCTCAGGAGGTTAAGATTTGAAATGAAACAAAAAGATGGATTGATACAATTCCAAAAAGCATGGCACTAGCGTTGCTTTATTGTCTTTCTGTTGGTGTTGATCTTAATTAGATGTACATAGGACAGGGCATTGATTTGCTGGGCTTCCACTTTGCAACCAACATTGTATCAGGGGAAAGCTAAGCTCCAGAAGGGCTGCGGACAGAGAAAAGTTAAGACTCAAGGCCTGGCCAGACCAGAGGCCAGCTGTATTATAGGACTCTTGTTATAGAAGCCTGACTTAATTTGAATTTTTTTTTTTTATTGTTATATTTATTGGGGTGATGTTGGTTGATAACAATTACATTGTTTCCAGGTGTACAATTCTACATTACTGTACAATTCTGTACAGTACATTGTCTGTACATTGAACTATGTGCTCACCACCCAGGATCAGCTCTTTCCATCAACATATATTTGATGCCCCCTCCCTACTTGCCCCCTGCCCCCCGGCTCTCCCACCCACCTCCCCCTTTAACCTCAGGTAACCACGAAACTATTGACTGTGTCCATGAGTTTTTGTTTCTTTGTTATTTTCAGTTTTGTATTCCACCTATCAGTGAGGTCATAATGTTTCTTGATTCTTTCAGTCTGACTTATTTCACTTAATAAGATGGTTTCACGGTCCATCCATGTTGTCACAAATGGCTATATTTCATCTTTTCTTATTGCTGAGTAGTATTCCATTGTGTAAATGCACCACAACTTCTTTATCCACTCATCTACCAAAGGACACATTGGTTGGTTCCACGACTTGGCCACCATGAACAAACAGTGCTGCGATGAACAATGAGATACATATATCTTTGCAAATTAAGGTTTTCAAGTTTTTTGGGTAGATATCCAGAAGAAGGATTGCTTGGGTGTATGGCAATTCTATTCCTAATTTTTTGAGGAATCTCCATACTGCCTTCCATAGTGGTTGTACCAATTTACATTCCCACCAGCAGTGTATGAGGGTTCCTTTTTGTCCACAGCCTCTCCAGCACTTGTTATTCCTTGTCTTGTTGATTATAGCCATTCTAAAAGGTGTGAGGTGGTACCTCATTGTGGTTTTTATTTTGTATCTTCCTAATTGCTAGATGTTGAGTGTTAATTTGAGTTTTAAAAGAATTTCTTTTCAGGTAAAAGAGAGTTGTTTTCTGGCAGCAACTTATCTTTCTTGTTCCTAATAGTTAAGAAGGTCCTGCCCAAGTAATTCTGTTATAGCTATTTTGTCTCATTTTGGGGGCAGGCCTCTTTAAAATAGCTTGCTCAGTTTGGGTCAAGAATGGGGATTAAATCTAAATTGTCAGTGCTGAGCAGTCCTATCTCTTATAAACTGCATTAGGCTGAAGGGGTTCAGAGCATACCACCCCAAAATATTTCACTTTGGTGTGTTGATTACTTTTAATTAAAGGCACTTAAACAATAGCAGATGCAAGAAGGCCACTTTTACATGATTTGGTTCTTCCTGAATTCAGGAGGTGAAACTCCCATGTGGAAGATGTTCTCCCTATACCAGGAGGAAAGAAACATTCTTAGCACCAGAGACAGGCAGTTGAGGCCAAGAGAAATCTGTACGAATAGACCTTGTTAAAATAACACTTTATCTTCCTGTAGTCTTCTTATATATTTTAGTTACTTTTCTGCACTTGCCACTCTTGGTTCAATCCTAAGATATAAGCACTTAGGCCTAGCCTCTTCTTTGGGTCTTCATGTTCATGTGAGGACTCGCAGTACGTGCATGTACAGTTTTATTAAATTGAATTTGAATGCATTTCTCTTGTGAACCTGTGTTAATGTCAGCCTCGCTAGGAACCCTCAGAGGTAATATTCCCACACACTTGCATCATCTTGATCTGGAAGTATTTTATCTTTGACATTTCTCTGGTCCTAGTTGAATTAGCTTCTGATGAGTTCTGTATTTTCAAATTTATGTTCTCTTAAGGCAAAACTGGTGGATGTGGCTTATGTTTCTACCACACAGAATATCTCTTCCTCGCTTTTCTTTGTTTTTTGATTTTCCTAAATGAGCTCTTGGTAATATTTATATGTAGTGTAAAGCCTATTAACAAACTATGGGTGTATCCACCACCCAGTTTAAGAAATAGGGTGTCATAAAGACCTCTGAAATGCCCCATCTGTCCCTCCTGACCGTATTCCCTTTTGTGGAAAGGGTTCAACTATCCTGAGTTGATTATTTTTTCACTTTTCTTTACCATTTTATCACATATGTGTCTCTAAACTATATAGTCTCTAATTTTTCCTATTTTTAAAACATTTTATAAATGTAATCAGTCTTCTGAGACTGGCTTTTTTGTTAAATACATTAAAAATATTTTTGAGTATTTTTCATATTTAGTTATTATCTAAAAGTTTCCTGTCTTGCTAGGTTAGGGTAACCAGCTTTCCTTGGGCTTTTTTTGTCTGTACCTATTGGTGTTTCTGGGTTAGCAGCTTCTGCAGCACCTGTCTGGGATATGAGGCCAAAAGAAAACCCAGGGGAGTTAACGCCTTGTCATTCCTTGGTTCTCACAGTTTCTAGTAGATCTGCCTTCTCACCACCACCCAGAGTCATCTTATGTTTGTCTTATCTACAGTGTCCAGGGATTTTAGCTGTACTTAACAGGAAGAACAGGCAGAATTTTGTAGAAACTGATAGTATACCTAATTTTGATGGAGGTGCTGGCACTATGTATTCATTCCTTTGTTAACTGATGGGCAGTAACTGGCTAAGGATTTTGTAATGTGTTTACCAGGTGGGGACCTGTCTCCTTTGGAATTGGCTGATATGAATGGAGATGGCCTGCGGGATGTACTTCTCTCCTTTGTAACGTCAGCGAATGGGAGTGCAATCGGTAAGAGATGGGTCTTCTAGAGGCTGCAACATGAGAAGTGCATTGAGCTAACAGACAACACCAGGGTTGTCTCCTAAGGGGCACTGTAGAAAAGGGCCTGCAGCGATCAGAAAGTCACCATGGAGCTGTCATACACGAATGTTTCTGCATGTAAATAAAGCTCATTCTAAGCGGTCAGAGAGTGCTACAGCTGGAAGGAACTGTTAGTGCTCACCAACCAGCTCAGTGAAGAAGCTGAGGTTCCCAAGAGGTTGTGACTTGCCCACATGCCTGCAGTGCATAGAATAGCACTTAGGTTTCTTGAGTTTTCTCCTAGTCTGTTGTCTGTAGCCCCCTAGATCGTAATAAACATTGACTCACCTGCCTTCCCATTCTGGCAGAAATCACTAACATGTTCTTCACACACACATCTTGGCTGGCTGGGTGTTTTCCTTTTACTCCTGTTGGCTCCTCGGTTCTGCTCTCCAACTGCTCTCTGCTTTGGGAGGCTGACCTCTGTAGATTATGTCAAGGGTCTCCCTTGCCTGCTGACTTCTAGTTTGCTTTGGCCAAATGGGGAGCACGGGTAAGAAATTGGAGAAGTGAGTGGAGAGAGGTTTTGTATTCCACTGGCTCCCACCCCTCCAGGGTCAGCCTTGTGTGGCTGCATCCTTGATCACAGGTCACAATCCTAAGGTGGTCCTCTTGCAGGACTTCCATTTTCTGGATTCCAGTAGTCACTTCCTCTCCTGTCCCTCTGAGCCTGGGAGGTGATAACAGTTCTGAGAGACTGTACTGTCTGTTGTGGTTTCCCTGTTACCTGACTACATCTTACAAATAGCCTCTTTACTAAACTTCCACAACTTACTCTAATTGTATATGCTATTTCCTGGGATGCCAGCTGTCACACATGTCAACTGCAAAAACAAAAAAGTTATTAATACATTCTCAGCACAGGTACATGGGTGCTTTTGGTTTGTCCTGCCGCCTCCATGAAAGTGGATTCAAACTGCAGTCTGTAAACTGATAACAGGAACTCAGTTTGAGGTTGAGGATGCCCTAGTTGCTACTTCGTAATCTTTCAGGCCCTGAAATGAGACATCAAGGTCTATTTTAGAGAATTCTTAGCTGCATGCCTCTCTGGTGTCATCAGAAATCCCTCTCTTGGGCTTGTTCACTATGTAGAAGCAGTTCAGACATAGATCTGTTACTGAGAGAACCTCCAGGCAAGAAATTGGCTTTGATATGATTGAACCTAAATTATATATTTTTTCTGCCTATGATTATTAGCCTTTGAAGTAAAAATGTCCTCTGTCCACTGTTAGACTTAGGGATTGTTTTTAGTAATTTAGTATTTTGCATGGCTTGGCTATCAGGACTCATAATGACAAGGTCATAGGTTTTGATACAGTATAAACCAGCCTGATCTTGGCCAAAGACCGTAAAACTAACATAGCTAACACATGGTGTTTTATATGTGCTGTGCACCATTGTAAGTTCATAACATTATGGATGAATTTATCCCTCCACTCAATCCTGTGAGGTAAACTAGTAGTATTATCTCCCATTTTCAGATGAGGAAACAGACACAGCGAGGTTAAAGAACTTGTCCAGTGCCTCCAGCTGGTAAATAATAGAGCTGCCAGTCTGGGTCCGGAGTTTATGTCTTTGACCTTTATGTTAAGCTGTTGTGCCCATAACCCTGGACAATGGGTTCAAAGATCTGTGCCACTGAGTGTAAGAAGGATTGGGTTTTTCATTTGTTTGTTTTGTTGTTCAAGCACTCATTCAACAACCATGTATCAAATGCCTATTGTGCACCTTCCATAGAGCTGTGCTGATTATAGTGAGCTGAACAGGATGAGTGTGGCCTTTTTGCCTCAAGGAGTCATGGACTAGTGGGGAAGAGATAACCCTTTACCACCTGGAAAAAGATGAGACAGAAAATTGATATGGAGTCAGTGGGATCCTTAAGGAGGAAGGACAGCAGCACAATATATTAATCATAGCCTCGCTGGGCAGCCTTAATGTTAACGTTTATTACCACAGTTTGTCATGTATATCACTACTTCTGGCATATGGCTGAAATGGTGAGCCGTAGTTTGTCCTTTGTTTAGAGGTTGTATATTTAATTAGTAGCCCTGAGGAATAGGTACAATGAAGCTCTAAAACTTAACATTTCCATATCTGTATTAGTTGTTGCTAAAGGTAGACAATGTGTGTGAGATGGGTTCAGCATCCCATCCTGAAAGTGCATGTACAACTGGCAAGAGAGAAAATTATTCTTCTGATGGTAAGTAAGAGACATAAAGGAGTATTTATTAAAGAAGTGAGCTATTCCAGTCCTTTACCAGCTATCTTTGGACCTAGGTATTAAGTTTTCCCAGGTATTCTTCTCTGACTGGTGCTATATCAGCTGATGCCATGGAACCCTGGACCAGGAAGACCTACTGATTATTGTTAAGTGTAATCTTCAGGTTTATTTGTAAGCAATAGTTTTTTTCCTGTTCTTCAAGGAGCATTTGCTAGTGATGATGAGAATTCAGGTATTTTGCTCCGTGCTCTGTACATATTCTAGATTATTTTACTTTTCTGAGCATACCTTTTCCTTCTGTTTTTATTGTTGTTCTCAACTGCTTTTCCATATTCTTGCTTTATTTTTTTTTTTTTGCTCCTGTCTTTTATTCACTAAACAGTTGGTTGCTATACATGCTAGGTGCTTTGTAAGACACTGAGGAAACAGATATTAATATAATACTCTGTTTTTAAGGATACCAGTATTTAGGGGGCCTGAGGTAACAGACATGTAAACAAATAAATGGGTTAGGAGAGGTGCAAAAGTGGCGTTGCATAAGGCAACCTGAAGGAGATCCACAGCTCGTCTTGCACAAGAGATAATGCTGAGCAGACACAAAAGGTACTCTGTTTTCAGACCTTGTTGCCAGAAATATGAGAAGGAGCTGAGGACGCAGCTATGAGTTATTGCCTTACCACCATTTTCTGTTGGTTTCCTGGCCTCTTGCTCATCTTTGCCTCATATCTCCTCTTCCTCTCTGCCTCTCTTGACTCTTTTGTGTGCTTTTAGGTGTCTCAAGGCCAACTGCTATTCTTGTGTGCCTTTCGGGGATGAATGGCAGCACACTCTGGTCTAGTCCCCTACCTGAGGAGGCTCGAGATATTACATGTTTGGATCTAATGCCAGGAAACATGGCCGGAACCATCTGCCTTGTGACAGGGACACATAAGATGCTCAGCGCATTCAACGCAACATCAGGTAAAGATCATTTGCTACAAAAGGTCTCTGCTCCAGTGAGCTGTAATCTTGGATTAGAACAGTCTGGTGGGCAAGGGGACCTTTCTACTCTCACATCGTGAAAGATCTGATTTACTACTCTGGAAGGTGGTTATTAAGTGAGATAGCAGAAAGGGTTGGAATAGATTGAGTACTGTGTTGGTAGTTTAACCTATTTGATGATAGGATGGGGCTGACCTGAGTTATCCAAACAGAAACTATCTTGAGGCCTTTGGTTTATAAATAGTCTCCCTCCTCTGTTCTTTGTACTATAGAACTGAGTGTTGTCCCTTCATGTTTGATATGTATGGGATCCATGTGTAAACTTGGGCATTAACTACTTAAATATATATCAGTGAAGAAGTAAGGTTTGTTGAGACATGTCGATTTGGCCTTTTACAAGTATCTTCTTACTGTATTCAGACATATATGATAAAAGAAATGAAAGAGAATCACATATAATGGAGGTAACTTACAGAGTCATACTTATGTATATTAACAACATTATGTATATTATGTATATTAAAAATATCAGCTTGTTAATACCTTCGACTCTAGTGAAGCTGAATAAATAACAGCCTTCCTAATTTCAGAGGTTGGATTTTGTGGGGTACTTCTGGGTGAAAAGAAATTGAATGTGAATTAACTCTAGAGCTGAAGTTATCTTGAAAGCCTCCTACAATTTTCTCTACTCATGTGAACATATGGTAGGAGAGAGAATTTGTCTTCTGGTTGGCTGTCCTTGCATGGTTCCTTAATAGTTGTAATAATCTCTAATAGGTCAATTCCTCTGTCCCAGACCAGTGGACTCCTTTCTCCTTGAGAGATTTTAGCACCTCCATTTTACCTGAAAAATCCAGGCATGAAGTATTACGTGAGTTTGTTAGCTAGATACTTGACATTTTAGCTCACATTCCCTGCTTCCCTTTTTCCCAGTAAGATAAAAACTAAAGGAAAAAGTACTGTATTTTTCTGTGTGTAAGACAATACTTTTGTCTATAATTGTTAAACCAAAAATTGTGGTCATCTTATACATGGCAGTAACCCATGTTTTGGGTTAGAAAGGCAGGTCATCTTATATATGGGGGCATCTTATACATAGAAAAATCTGTTAAGTATTAATAGGAGTTGCTGTCTGTTGTTCAGCCATCGAGGTTTCTTTTTCCAGAGGCAGAAAGCCATAATTGTGATCAGCCCATTTGTCCTTCCCTAGGGAAAGCCATTTGGACTTTAAACCCAAATCATTTACCCAACGGTAGCCTGGCTGCCCCTGGGGTGGTGTTGCCTGATGTGGATGAAGATGGTGTTAGAGATCTTGTGGTTCTGGCCATTGGGGAATTGCAGGTATGCTCTGTAATAAATGGTCCTTGTTTCTTATAAGGAATGCTTCAACTTTAGTCAGTTTCTTATATTATTATTAGAAATGTTGCTTGAAACCTTATTATAAGGGTTTAGGTTTAAATAAATTTGCTTTGTGAGATTAAATGAATAAATTACCATTATGAACCTATTTCCCCAGCAGTCTTATTATGCTTCC
>PVKE010026881.1:0-22012 GCA_004027555.1 Craseonycteris thonglongyai
AAATTCACTATGGCTTGCACAAAGTTATGTAGCTATAATTACAAAGGAACTGCTATGAACTTTATTTTGCCCCTCTCTCCCCATTACTGTATGTGGTAAGTGAATCGGGATCCATTCTATAGTACCTACAAGGAGCAATATACACAGTAACTGACATCATAGGCTCTGGAGCCAGGCTGCCTGGGTTCATATCCTAGGTCTGCTATTAATATTTAAATGGCCAGCACAGTAAGTCCTTACTCTCGCCTTCACTTAGGCAAAACAACAGTCCCTCTCTCATTGGGTTGTGGCAAAGATTACATGAGGCAACATGTGTGAAGTGCTTAGGATACTGCCTGGCATATAGGAGGTCCTCAGCAAAGTAGGTGATTGCATATACATTCATTTCCTAACCACTTATAAACCTTTCATTATGTGTGAGGTACTTGAAGGCTGTGAAAATGAGTGATGGTCTATGCTCTCAAAGATATTTGAATCTAATGAAGAGACTAGCTCATCACTAAATAAATGTCAATAATGGTTATAAATCTATGGTTAAAAGAGTTTAAAGAATAGGAAATGCCTATTGTATAGATGAGATAGTGCTTCATGGCAGAGGTGTGTTTAGACATAACTTGGAAGAATGGATAGATTTTGGAAAGAGAAAAAATGGTGGGAAGTAGTTTGTTGACTGGGTAGATGAAACAGTGGGCAACCTTAGAACATTTTCCAAAAAATCTAGGCCCTTTCATTCTTCTAGGGTAGGTGTACTACTAATATTCTGGACAAACACATATGGTGTTTTTCTAGTCACAAACAAAAACTTTCTGTTCTGAAAGAAGAAAATTGAGATCAGGCATTTCAATGTCCTAATTTCCACAAGTAGCAGTTTGCACATTTAATTTTTTATGAATCAATAAAACTGTGATTCAATTTTTTAATAAGGGAAGTTTTTCAATGTTCTGAGACTAAGTCTAATGTGTGTGTGTGTGTGGGGGGGGAGGCAGGGGCATGTGTGTGTGGGATTTCCCACTACCAAGCAGTTCTTGGAAACCAAGAATTCAACTCAATTCTGACCTTATCTAGCTGGAGACAGCAACTGATTCCACAGGTTACAGGTTCAGTTCTCTAAAACTACTCCCCTCTCCCTGACCACCATCAGACACCTGCTGAAAACCAAAATTGCTCTGACCCACCATTTACAGACTGGGGGCTCCAATAACCCTCTCCTAGACTTCAGCAGCAAATCCAGGTTGTACCTGTACTTCCGATCAACTGGGTATAAGTCAGAAGTTCCCATGACGCCCTCCTAGGATTTGGTTAATTTGCTACAGTAGCTCACAAAACTCAGAGAAACATTTGACTAACTAGATGAGCAGTTAATTATAAAAGGATATAACTGAGGAACAGCCACATGGGAGAGACACATAAGCCAAGATATGAAGAAAGGGGACAGAGCTTCCCTGTTCTCTCCAAGGATACCACTCTCCTCAATCTCCACATGTTCCCTAACCCAGAAGCTCTCTGAACCCTGTTCTTTTGGGTTTTTAGGAAGACTTCGTAACACAGGCATGGATTATTAAGTCATTGGCCACTAGTGGTTGAACTCCATCTCTAGCCCCTCTCCTCTCCCAGATGGTCAGTCACATGGGCAATGAGTCTCCATCCTTATGTACTTTCCAAAAGTCACCTCATTACCATAAAAGACACCTTTACTATTCTCAACACAGGATATTTCAAGGGTTTTATTCTGTGCCAGAATAAAGACCAAATATATATTTCTTATTATAAATCACAGTATCTCAGAAAAGAAGAAAACCAATAGCTATAAAACTTGAAACTGGCCTATATGGAATTTCCTTAGAATAAACCTAGTCTTATCTAGAGCGAAAAAGCTTGAATGTCATGGATCTTTACACCTTATCTCTGGAACATCATGTCTCTCCCCCTCCTCCTGGCCCCTATTTTCACTTCAGTTTAGCTTTTAGTTCAGCAATCCAGAGGGGATCATGGAGAGACTACCAGATACAATTTGTCCAAACTACCTCATCCTCCCCACAGACCAGTTCCTATAGCTTATATGCATCGGATTAAAAACTCAAGTGTTATTATCCACTTTTTCCCCTTGCTTGTCTCACAGATCTGGACCTTGAGATTAAAATTCCTAAATGTCACCAAGATTGGTAGCTTCTGTCTCCACACTTTACCACCAACTGTTACAATTACTTCACAATTGATCTCCCTATTTCTTGTCCGTTCCCTTACAATTCATTCTAAATGTTTTGCCTGGGGAGGGGGGGTGTGGAGGAATGAGAGTCTGAAGAATTTTAGTTTCTCTGCTGAAAAAATTCAGTCTTCCTATTTTTCATGGAACAAGGTTTATATTCAGCCTACCACTCAAGGCTTTCTTGAACCAGACCCCAGCCTGCCTAGTTTCTCATTCTTGCCCTCTTATTGCCCTTTTATGGAGACTGCAACTTAAAAACAGATTAAAATAATCACTCTTTCAAACAAGTTCCCTCTCTTAAATGGCTACCCTTTCAAAGGTCTTTCTATTGGAATTCTACATATTTTTGAAAACTAACCTTAAATATGACATCTCTGAATCTCACCAGGAGTTCCTCCAGTCCCTAAATTCTCATATCAATTTATACATATCTTTTAGGACATTCAGTCCTTTCTAAATTGTGTTATAGTCACATATTTAACATTTTCAATAACAAGCCACTTATACCAAAAAAAAAAAAAAAAAAAAAAAAAAACAAAAAAAAAAAAAAAAAAAAAAAGCACTCCATAGCACTTTAGTGTCTTAACTCAATAGATGTTCATCAAATGAATGGGTAAACCATGGAGAAAGCAAGGATGAGGATAACAAACATAGAAACTTCTCAATTGGCAAAAACTAGATTTTTCAAATAGTCTCACTTCACTTAGTGCAGACCTGAACTCTGTCTTCTGTTATAATAATTACATACAAAGAGGTCTGTCTGCTCCATGTACTGAGTGGAACAAGTAGGCAGGTTTTGTTAAAGCAGGGAAATACAGAAATCAGGATTTTTAGATAAGAGAATAGGTCTTTGGGTATTGATATATAATTCAACATCATTAAACTTATCTACCAAGATAAAAATATTTCCATGCTGAAGTATTTTCAAATTTATAAAGTAAAATGCCTTGGTAATAGGTTATAAAGAACTCAAAATTTTGACCAGATAGATGTAATAATCTTTTAAAATTTATAGAGCTTATAAAAATGCTTCTCACTTATCTATTAAGAGGTACCTGAAATTGTGTCTAGCAATTAATTAAGGCTTACCGTTACAGTTAAAACATTCTATGGAGGCTAATGCTTCCAGGTTCTTCAGCTTATAAAATGTCACACTTGTACTTAAATGTGCTATATAAATTTGAAAGAAAAATAATACAGGAATCATGCTATTCTTGTACTGACAAAGTTTGTTTTATGACCCGATGTCACACACCTATTGCATTTTAGGGTTACTGAAGGGAAGGGATGAAGATTTGGAAACAGATAATCTCACTTCACTTTAACTGTTGTTCTAGCTAAACCTATCACTTGCAATTTAAATCAAAGCCAGCATTAATGAACTAAACCATCTCTGGATGAAAATGTTTCATTTCACATCAAATCACAAAGCTTTTTTCCCATGTGTGCTATTTGCAGAGGTGAAATTCCATTGGCTCACATACTGAAAGCTGTGTTGGAAGTCAGTATTATAGCCACTTATATCTCAGAGAATGTGAATTCAGCATTAGTTCGCTCTAATAAAATAACAAGCCACGATGCAACATTCACTAAAACAAACAATTTTTTGTTAACTGGATTTGGGGGTGACTTAATTATTCATTAAACACTCATTGGGTTCAGGACTCAGACTTTGAAAGATCAAGGGAGTGGTGCTTTAAAGTCACAGGGCAAGGAGATCTCTCTGCTCTTCCCCAGATGACTTGCCTAGATCATGACCTACATGGTCCTGTATGATCTGTCCCCTGAATCCTTGACAAACCTCATCTTTGATCACTCTCCCTTTTCCTTACTCTACCTTCACACCTTTGGAATATAAAGCCCTTTCTCTACTCAGAGTTTTTGCACTGAACTCTTCTACTGGGCATGTGATTATCCTGTACTTTGCTCTGTGCAATTAGGATAGCCATGAGCTTCTGCGCTGTCAAGATCTTAAAATGTGGCTATTGTGCATTAAGTTATGCTGTGTTAAAGACACAGATTTAGATAATTTTGTATATACAAAAATATGACCTCATTAATATTTTTTATATTGGCTTCTTATTGAAGGGATAATATTTGGAATATATGGGTTAAATAAAATACATTATTAAATTAACTTTAACTGTTTTTTTCCATAGTGCAGCTACTAGAAAATTTAAAATGATATATATATATGCTTTGTATTTATGGCTCCCATTATATTTCAAATGGATCATACTATTCTATTTATTAAGTCTCATGTCACCACAAAGAGTTAAATTTGTCAGACGGCATCTCTTTGCTTATTTTCTCTATTTTATACACTGTTGTCTCCAAACAACCTTGACACTTGTGAGGCATGAAATACATATTTGTGGGATGAATGAATTAATTTTATATATGTGATTAAGGGCTTAAACTCTGGAACCAAGCTGCCTGGATTTCAATCCCAGATTGGCTATTTATTAACTGTATGAGCCAGGACAAGGTACTTAGTTTCTCACAGGGTTGTTGCTAAGATGAAATAAATTCTTGCATCTAAAGTGCCTGATACATAGTAAGTGCTCAACAAATATTAGTTATGGATGAGTATTATTATTCCATTCTATAGGTTGGAATGTAAGACACAATAATGCTAATCTTTTGTTTGTTGAGGTGGTAAATTGCAGAGCCATGATTTAATTCCAGAAGAGTATGACTCCAAGACTCATTTTTTTCTATTACACCAATGTTAGTTAATAGTTGATATAGCTAAACACCTGAAGTCAACTTTTAAAGTTAATTCAATTATGTTAAAGGTAGATATATTATTCATACCTGGCTACCCTGAATGATATCAGACTTTGGACTCTAAACTGAATAATATCTGTTAAACATATGACATGTGAAAATTACTGTATTAACTAAAATGATTTAAGTTTCTTAGCAGCAGACTCTCTTTTTACATACTGCGGGGATTAAGATATTTCATACCGGGGATGCCGGGATTGCTTAGCTTGCTGAGAGCTCATTGTGACCCTGGGGTCTTGAGCGAACCTATGTGCTGAACTAGAGTGTTCCTTCAGTTCTGTTCTCACCTGGGTAAGCTTCCTATATGGGAAGCCCCCCAGTTTGACTTCTGCAGCCCCTGGTTCAGCTCTGGCTCTGGGCATGCTTCCCATGGGGAGGCCCCTGCCGGTTCCTGTCCTGTGTGTCCCTGCAGCTACCTGTGGAATGAAACGATGTAGGAAAGTAATGATGTGCAACTATGGAGACTTCTCTGGGCCCTCCCATTCTCTCTGTCTCTCTCTGTCTCTGTCAAAGACAATAAAATAAATCTTTAAAATGCAGAGCTGGAACCAGATCTGAATTAGTTATGCCTAATCGAGGTTGTTTTTTCTTAAAAAAAAAAAAAAGATATACTTAGAATAACTCTCAAAGTGATTCGTTATCATCCTTATTTTTCAGATGAGGAAACTGAGCTACAGAGAGGTAAAAAATCTTGCTGAAGTCAAACAGCTAAGAAGTGAAGTGGGTGAAATTTCACCTCAGCTACTGTGGCCTTGGAGTCTGTGTACTCCCCCTTCCCTGCTCTTCTGCATTCTCCTCTCACATTTTATGCTTACAGAACAGTAAAAGGTAGGTGAGCATTTAGCCCTGTAGTTGCTTTGATTAACTCAAAGATAAAAACAGACTTCTGGTATTTATGAGTAACAGTACATTTTCTAAGAAAAAATGTATTTTTTTCCTGATACTAACTGGAATGAACCATCTAAAAGTACATTTTTCTTCAAAAGAAATTTTTGTGACCATATAAACTTAAGCCTTCAAAATCTGTGCTGTCCTGAGGATTATGTCCCCTTAATCAGGCTTAAAGCAAGAATAAATTACCCTGCATGTCATACCACATCACGCGCAATCAAACTCAGTTATCTGCTTCTCTCTTCAGAAGCCCAGCACAATAGATCTTATGCTGATGACACTTACAACATTTAAATAAAACCAGACTACGTTTATGATTGAAGAAGCCATCATCTTTTATTAGAGTGAGAAAATAAATTTTTAGTACTAGACTTGTAACATGTTTGAATGGCTCAATTCATTTTCTACAGGTCACGGCCAATATCCATGACAGAGCAGCCTCGTTGAAAACAATCCTTTTAAAGAATCTACTTTGTCTTGATGACAAAGAGGTATGTTCTTCCCCTGATAAGAAATGAAACAAAAGCAAAAGAAAACAAAAATCACTAAACCCTCTAAATGTTTTTATATTTCAGCAATTTGGTTCTGTGACAGTCTATCCTGCATGAGGGAGAAAGGAAGCAAAGTATAAGAAAAAGGACAGATTGTTATCGGCGACCATTCTAGGCATATGGCAGAAGTAAGTGAGACTTGGAAAAAAACTAGCAGTCAGAGGTAGTCTTGAATAGAGGCAGCAAATGAAAGTCAGAGAGGCCAGGTTCTGTTTCTACTCTGTGACTTCCTAGATGTGTGTATTTGATCATCTCACTGACCTTTTCCAAGTAATTATTTATAAAACAATATGGCTCAATTAAGTTCTAAGGTAATTTTCAGTCTGTACAAAAATCTTTTAAAATCTGTACATATGTCAGAGAGCTCCAATGTCTAGACTTTTGTTAGACTATGGGAGTCACAGCGAGGTGACCTTCTTCATAGACCTTGGAGGGCAGGGCCATGATGCTTTCTGGTAGATAAAGTAGCAAAATCCACACACTATAACTGGTTATAGACTCAACAAGGAGAGTTAACAAGGAAAATGGCTATGACTTTCTGATCGAAGGACTCACAATTTAGGAGCACGGAAATGGAATGTGAAGACACCTATGTGTGTTGCCATCTAAACATGTGTGCTCTTTTTTTTCTTTTTCTTTTGGAGAAGTATGTTGTGAACAGAGCTTCCTTCTGCACCAATAACCAAAATTTAGCAAGGAAGAACCATTCCTAATATTCCCCCTCTTTCTAAGGTCTCTGTCCTTGGCCCTAATCTCATTCATACAATCATGTGTCCTTCCTAAGCCTGGGACTGTGTTGGTTCCAGGCAGAAAGCAAAGAAACACGACACCTGTTCCCAATGACAAGGAGCTCACCATCTGGACAGATGGTCCTTTCCATATTATATTTATTTAATTCAATATGTCAAGCACTCATGTCATCACTCTTATGAAGGCGACATACCCCATACCGGGTGAGGGCTCATTCTGGAAATCACTTTCCTTAACCTCTAGCTCAAAAACTTACTTTGTGACAGACCTAAGGACTTACCTTATATGTAAACCAGAAAGTTTATATGAAAATCAGTGACTCTTTTTATCACAACATTTTTTCCCTTTTCATTCACACTTATCTATAGAAAGCAGGAATAGTATTTCCCAGACGAACAATCCCAGACCATGTCAAATGGAAATCCCTCATGATTATGTGGCTTGTCTCTGTTCTGAAAGGCTGCACCCCAGAGAGCAGAGAACAGCATTAGGCTGTCAGAACTGCTGTTCCCAGTGAGAAATGACTACTCTGGATTGCCACCAAAACGGCCAATTTTCCTGCTCTGCCTGCTGGGTAGTTGGAGTCATTAAGATCACGGGAAGGTTTTAGTTAAAAACAAACACACAAACACCCCCAAACCTATGAATGCTTTAATGGAAATAACAGCTTTAGTTTTCCTAAGTGCTAACTAGAAAAGCTTATTACAATTTTGCCTTAGAACTGAGCACTCTATGCACATAGAAGTTTTCCTAACCTTATCTGTATGTATGTACTCATCCAGGTTGGTGGTCCCAGATATGAGTGTTATAGGCAGCAAAACAGTGTGGTTAAAGAATGCAGTCTGAAGCTGGATTTCCTGAGCTTGAATTAAGATTTTGCCAAGTATTAGTTGTTTGCTCTCAGGTAAGTTACTTAACCTCACTGTGCCTTAGCTTACACATCTGTGAAGTGGGAATAATAATAGAACCTCAGTACTGTCATGAGGACTAAATGAGAGAATATACCCATGGTGCTTTGGACAGTGCTTAGCATCTACTTGGCACCATATATGCATTTGTTAAATTGTGCCTTTTCTGGAACTGGAGCCCAAGCATCTTCCCTCAGTAGGAGCAGAATATTTCTACACTAGGTGATAGTGCAAGTCTTAATGCTACAGAAAAAACAAACAAACAAACAAAACAGTAGAAATAATACTGAACAAGAAGTTAGGAGATATGTGTTATCAGTTCTAATTCTCTTAATTAGCTTGGGGATCTTGGGTAAATTTCTTAACCTTTCTGTGATTCAATTCCTCATTTAGCAAAGAGGAGGGTAGAGTTGCTAATCTCAAAATTCCCTTTCAGTTCTGTTTCAATAATTTTGAGTGTTTGTTTAGTATGCTATTTACTATGAGAAAGAAAGGTTTAGTGTGACTCATAATAGCTAATAATTGCATGTAGAATATAATAATTCATATCTGAAGCTGAAAGAAAGAAACATTTCAAACTGACTTAGCTAACAGCTAAGAGCTACTCTTTACCAAAATCTATTTTAATTATTTGGCATTTATATCATGGACATAGAGTCTTCTGGATTAGAGCTAATAGGATCTTTTGTAAAACTCACTATGCGGAATGTGCTGAACCACATTTCCAGGAAAGTATACACAATAACTCTAGGAATCTGACCATGAAATGGCAGGCCAGCACTATAACAATTTCAAAGCCCTGGGGTCCAGTGTAAGGCAATAGCAGTCCAGCCACAGGACGCTGAAACTTGGCAAATAGCTCATTATCCTCCCGGAGATAGAGAACTGGAACTGAGAATATTTCCTGCTCAGGAGTCTTTGAAGATCCACTTAACCCCCAAATGGTACAGTCAGCAGATGCACTAGTTTGTGGGGGAAACAAGTTGTATATGTGAAATTGCTCCTGATTAACATCAAGACATAAAGTGTTAAAAACCTGTCACCCATGACTTCCAATATGATGGAGGGTGAAAGTCATATCCAAGCTAAAAATGAAGTGTAAGAGGTCGTGTCTGTGGTGTTGATGTGCTTCCTGGCCCTCCTAAGTGCATACACCCTGTATAACTCGTCATTTGGAATGCCTTCAACCTATAATATTTAAAGATTTATTTTTATTGTTTTTGACAAAGAGAGACAGACAGAGAGAGACAGAGAGAGAGACAGAGACAGAGACAGAGACAGAGACAGAGAGAGAGAGAGAGAGAAGGGGGAGAGCCGAGAGCAATCTTCATAATTGTATGTCATTAATTTTCAATATAGTTTCACTCAACAGGTGGGCACAGGACTGCATAGGGCAGAAACTGGGCCAGGGGCCTCCTGCATGGGAGGCATGCTGCTATGAGCTGGGGGCCTCTTACATGGGAAGTACACTCGGCAGGAGCTGAACTAAGGGGTCTCCTAGATGGGAAGCTTGCCCCAGCGAGAACTAAACTGGGGGCAAACCCCAGTTCAGCATATGGATCTGCACAGGCAGGGGCTGGGCTACAATCTTCAGACTCCGGGGCTGGAAGACGAGCACTCAACCAGCTGAGCCATCCCAGCATTTCCTGGCTTATGACATTATAATGTTTGCATAGGAGATAGCCTGTTAACACTGGAGGAAAGACTACCATGGTTTATAATTCTCACAGGGCCACCATTCCTCTAATCCCACACAACCCCACATAGAACAAACAGTAAGAAATAACACATCTTCACTGAAAAGTGATACTAAGTGATCAGCACTGCAAAATTGTAAACCAGGCCTTTGTGTGTTCTTGAAACAGGCAAAACTGTGAATGGTAAATATCCATCATTTAGTTACTTTAACAGAGAAGACTTTTGTTAATGACCTAAAAAAAAAAAAATTATGAGACTAGTTGGGAAAATTTATTAGCATTGTCTTATAGAACTTTCTACAAAGATGGCCAGATTCTAGATTTGCATGTTGTCCAGTATGGCGGCCACTAGCCACATGTGGCCTCTGAACATGTAAGATGTGGAAAGGATGATTGAGAAACTGAATTTTAAATTTTATTTAATTTTAATGAATTTAAGTAATGTGGCTAATGGTTACCATTTTGGACAGTGCAGCTATAGTTTCAATAAGTCAGGAAACTTGACTTGTTACCATTTAGTAAATAACTAACTCAAGCCTTCTGCCTTTATTCCACTGGCTTTTCTCAAAGCCACTTAAGAACGTTACATTCTAATTTTCAAACTTAGTATTCAGCAGTCTTATGGAAATCTTGCTTCAAGGTAAATTATAAGGTAGGTGTTTTTCTCCTGTGGCTTTACTTACCATCAATCTCTTTTGATGCTTCTTACCTTTTTCTAACTATCAAGCACCGTCCCAAGTCACAGCCACCCTATATTTTGCTCTAGTGCTTATAATCTAAGTTATTAGTTTAAAATATCTCCTAGGGGAATTTTTTTTTTTGCAAAATGTGACTTACTGAAGAATGAACAATGTCTTTGAATACCAAAGTCATTGCTTTTCAAAGCATGGTCTGAGAAGCCCTGGTGGTTAAGAGTCAGTGGGGCCTGTGGGAAGTGTTTGTTGAAAATTTGTATTCCTGGGGAAAGTGCAAGCTGAAAATTTGGATTCCTGGGCTCCACCCAGACACTAATTCCCAAACCTCTGTGAAAGGGAACAGGAGTCTTTTTAGGGACAAGCAGAAAGTGGAAGCAGGCTGCCTTAGTTTGAATTCAAATTCCAGCCTTTACTAACCGTTAAACCTTAAGCAAATGAAACCTCTTTGTAGTTCCACTTTCTTTCTTGTGAAATGGGACAATGATAACACTTAATTCAGAGTTGTGAGGAAAATATCAGTTGATATATGCGAAGTACTTAAAAGTGTTCCTGGTGAGTATTAAACACTGTATTTACTGTTGTTCTTATTACTTTTGGTAAGCAATTTGACTGAGTCTTATTCACCCCTAAAACTGAGAATTCCCAGTCAAAGAAAAGAGTGAAAGCAACAGAAGGATAGGGGGCCTAGACAGGGTATTGGTAGCTCCTATCTTGTGAGTCTATGTCTTCAGCTGTAAAATAATATGGTTCTATTTACTCAGGGTCAACCAGTATTGGTTTTCATATAGAAAACCAATGGGAAAATCTTTTACATTTTATGTAAAGCTGTACTATGGTTTATACATGAGAATACTAGGTTGGGATTTTGAACAGAATAGGATGCTTAGAGGCTATCAAATAGAGTATCACATTGGGGAAACTGTAAGAAGGAAGAATCAAAACCATATATACTTGTATAGGAGGGAGGAGTAGAATCATCAATTTACAAATTTGAGAGTGCAATTTACAAACAATTGTGCTTATAACACATGAAGACTTTCAGTGTTATAAAGCTTTCCATTTCACAAATCACATATACCTGCCAATTGGGACAGAAGCTTTTCCCTTGTCAGCAAGCTGGAGTGAAAGCTTTGCTGATCGTCAGCCTGCCACCTAGAAAATGGATCTTACCATCAATTTATTCTGGAAGTAGGAAGCTCCTTGCCTCTGGGAGAGATTATAAAATAGAGTAATTTTACTCCTGACACCTTCCGAGTCAGTTTACTCCTGGTGGGATAACTCAGGATCCATGCTCTGTGCCTTTGGCAGGGAAACATTTTCTACAGGCTACTGGCTAACACCTCACAGAGGAATTTTATATAAGGTCCACCTGAGACCAGAAACCAAAATCCAATAAATAGACACTTTCTAGAGAACACAAAATATCTCAAGACTGAAACTGGAAGACTTTTTTCTTTCAGTGTTATACATCACTATGGTTTTTAATATATGACTGAATTCTGAAAGTAAGATGCAATAAGTTTTAACAATTTCTACCCTCCCAATTTCTGAAAAAGACATATAAACTAGCTCATCTCATTTTAAATAGCATACTGTACTTCACTTCCATTAAGAAACCATGCCTGCTACCCTCCTTTGAAATTAAATACATTTTGAAGTTCATCATAAAAGTATTTTTTATGAGATATATTTGTACTTTAGAGTTTACTTCAGAAGAGCATAGATCAATCTAATTGCCCCATATATTTATGTTTCCAGAGGCCAGTTCAGTTCAGACTTCCCTGAAGCATAGACTATCTAGCTACTCAGAGAAGGGGGTTGGGTAAACCATACTGAGGGCTACCCTGGTACAAAGGAGCCCTGAGCGTTCTGATTAGATCTGAAGCTAAACCAAGTTGAGCCTCTGACACTTTGGAGAGATTGTTATCTAAGCCTCATTACAGAGTATTCCATTAGCCAGAAAAAAACTGTCAGAAGTTTTTTAACAGGCCTCATCTCCTGAAGGCTTATGAAAAGAAAAACACCAGATTCTGACTACAGTGAATAGGATCAGTTGGGTACTCAAGAGGGTCAAACTGACAATTCCTGGGGCTGGTATATGACTGCACAGGCTTAGGACATAGAGAACCAGCCACTGAACATATTCCTATTTATCTATTCTATTCTTGTCTTACTTTTTTTTTGTTCTCAATTTGTGGTTAACTTCCATTGTATGAGAACTGGAATAATTGAGCACAATAGTACAAGTGTATTGAGAGAGAATCCTATATGTAACCCCCTTCCTCTGCACCAATAACACTGTCATAGTAACTGGTTCTCCACTGCTCTAGGAAAAGAAAAAGTACCAAAGGCAAAGATAAATACAATATATTAATTCTTGGCTTTTGAGCTTTCAGTGACCCAGTGTAGATACTACGAGGGTCATTTTAAGAAAGTTTCAGAGATAAACCACTATCTAAATTTTTTTCTTTTTTTTCCAATTTTGGCTGATTTTAGTACCAAGGCCCCCACATTAGTTTTGACTTCACACAAAGTGGCTCTTCCCCTAATGGAAACGCATGGACACCTCTGTGAATCTAATGAAAACAACAGACTCAGTCACTGGTAAAAATACCTTATATGTACAAACACAGAATTTTGGATACACTTTTAATTTATTTTTCTTTTTTGACAGAGAGAGAGAGAGAGAGAGAGAGAGAGAGAGAGAGAGAGAGAGAGAGAGAGAGAGAGAGAGAGAGAGAGGGATACAGAGACAGAGAGAGAACTGAACTGGGTGAGCTCCCAGTTCAGCATATGGTTCCACACAGGCCGGGGCCGGGACTCGATCCCCAGTCCCTGGTGCTGCAAAGTGAGCACTCAACCCACTGAGCCATCCCGGCTTCCCCTGGATACACTTTTGAGAGGTTATTGAACATCATGAAATCTATCCACCTGGAACTAACCTAATTTAAACTGAAACACTGCATATAGACTAAAAGGAATGGACTGTGGAATGTGACAGCTTAAATTTGTACCTTAGCTCTGTTACTGCCTGTGTGGAGTACATTATATAGTCTTCAATTCTCTCATCTATAAAATTAAGGTGATAGAAGCACCTATTTCCGAGAGTGTGAGGATCAGATAATGTACAAGTAATGCATACAAAAACACTCAGCACTGGCCTAGCACATAGAGAGCATGTGATTGAAGTTGGCACAATTTCAATATCTGTAATTTAAAAACAAATATGGATAATGATGGCATTAAAAGAACTGAGAATCAGACTAGGTGTTGGCTTCCTCCTCTTACATATATCACCCCAGAACTTGTCCCAAAGGTAAAACACAGAGGATTGCAAGAACAAAATGTAGATACAAATTGAGAGAAATTCTTGACAATGGAGTAGATATGGCTAGCAATAAGGTGGCATGGCAGGAGAGTAAGATGCAGAGGGCTTTGAACATGTGTATTTTTGCATTGTCCTGTCCACATGATAGATCAAGGAAGAGAAAATAGCACCACCTGTCGAGAGCCACTGGGCCAGCAGATAACATCCAGGCTGCACAGGTGCCTGACAAGGGTAACAAGACACAACAAGACAGCCTGGTGATTACAGAAAACCCCCACAGCACTGCCAAACCCATCCCCAAACCCATCCCCAGTAAGAACCAACTACAGACAAGGGGTAAGAATCATCTGGTAGGAGAGGACAAAGAGAGATGGTAAAGTCCAGACTGCGGCATGGTGGGCTCTTTGCCCAGGGTCAGCATCTTACCCACCTTCAGGGCTCAGGAGCAATTCACGTGAGAACCGAGGCCTCCATATTATAAAACCAATCAGAGAAAAGCAAGTGCAAAAGCAGAGAGAACTATCCACCTGAGGCACACAACTGCTAAAAATTAAAGGCAACAAAATCAACTGCAAGTACTAGGTTGAACCAGCTCTTGCTTATTTATTATTTACTTTATTTATTACCTTATTTATTATGCAAAGTAAAACTAGTGAAAATTCTGAGAATTAAGAGAGTAGTTGGAATATAAAACAGAACAAACATTGATAAATAAGAACTAGGTAGGCATACTTGATGTAAAATACATTATTTAGTAATAATAAATTATTAATATATTGGACAAATAAAAGGAAACAGCCAAACAATGAAACAGAGTACTTGTGAGTAGGCTAGAATATTCTTTCAAAAGATCACTTCACTTTCCTCAAGTGAAAGAAGACGGAAAACTTCAGTTTGAAAGAACTGCAGAGTATAAAAGCATAGAAAATGAGAAATCCAAACCTGGAAACCTCATGGTAAAATGTATGGAAGTTGATGACAAAGAGAAAAATTTGAAAGTTTCTAAAGAGAAGAGCAGACCACTCATTCACAGAGGAAAACAACTCATGCGGGCATCAAACTTCAAAAAAGCACACTTGAGGGGTGCCAGGATAGCTCAGCAGTTGATCCCTTGCCTTGCGATCGCAAGGTCCATCCAGGGTTTGATTCCTTGCCCTGTCCCGTGAAAGCCTATATGCTGAACTGTGGAGTAGCTATTAACCACCGGATGGCATGATGGCAAAGGTTATCACTTCCCTTGTGAAAGAATCCTGGTTCAGCTCCCACCCTTGGGGGCTCCACATTCACCTGTGTGGAATGGAAATCATGTCACAACTAATGATGTACAACTATGGAGACTGCTCTGGGCCCTTCCCCTTCTCTCTCTCTGTCTCTCTCTCTCCTCCCACTTCATACAATAAAATAAATTGAATGGAATAGTATTTTCAAAAGGTTAAGAAATAGCTTCCAGATTTTAAGTAAGAGTCAAAATCTAGAAATATGTTGCCTTATATGGTCAGTCAAAGACATATTTAAAAGCATATTTTCCTGAAGGAGTTTGGAAAACTTAATTCTAAATTTTATATGGAAGAATAAAAGTCCATAAATACCCAAGTCAGCTTTGAAAAAGAAAATAAAAGGTGTATAAAAGGGGTGGGAGGGGAAGGACTTTACCTACCAGATATTAAGGTATAACCAAAGCTGTAGTGACCAAAAATGAGCATAGTATTAACTTAGGAACAGACAAGCAAATGGACAGGAACAGAGTTTGGAAGTAAGATATAGCACCACAAAGCAATGCAGAAAAGTACTACTTATGAATGGCATTCAGAAAACAGGCTCACTATACAAAGAAAAATAAAGCTGAATTTTCACATTATCACAGCATAGATGACAGACAGATTTAAAAACATATGTGTTAAAAATAAAAAGAATTTTAAAATGTAAAATAAAAATGTTGTGACCTGGGTATAGGAAAAATAAAAAACCTCTTTAAATAAAACTCACAATACAAAGAAGATAAATTTTATTACATAAAAAAATAAAGATTTCTATCTAATGAAAAACAATATAAACACAGTGAATAGATGGCATACAAAGAAAGATTTATTAATAAAAAAGAAAAAGATGGGCAAAATAGATGAAAAAGCAGTTTACAGAAAGAGGAGACATAATAGCTCCCAAAAACATACATGAAAGGACAGTTAATTCTATTAATCAGATAAAGGCAAAGTTAAACAACAATGAGATATCACTTTACATCAGCCAGCATAGCAAAAGTAAGAAAGGCATTCAATAACAAATGGTAAAGATGAGAAGAAAGAGAAACTCTCATACATTGCTCTTAGGAATATAAATCAGTACAGATGCCTCTGAAAGAAAACTGGTATTTTATTTACCAAAATTAATGCTCTATTTGCCTTATGATCCGTGGATGCCAAGCTTAGATATATGAAGGCTGTCCAGAAAGTATCCAGCCATGTACTATGAAAACATAGAGGCATTTATGGCTGGATTTTCCCCTGACAGCCCTCATATATCTAAAACACTATCCTAAGGGAACACATATGACAATGCTCATTGAGCATTGTTAGTGATGACAGGAAGCTAAAACCAACCTGAGTTGTTTCTGACCACCATGCAGATAGTGAAAAAAATCAATCTATAAGAAAAAAAAATTGGATGTACATACCATAGAGTGGTGAGATTTCAAATGTGTTTAGTCTGAAAAGAAGAAAACAGAAAAGCTTCACAGAAAAATATCCTATATATAAATTTTAAAATATCCTCCCACAAAATAATACTCCAGGGATATATGCATATTTAAAACCTGTATCACAATTTGTGTAGTGCTCATGAGTCTGAGGAAAACGGGAGAGGGTATTGGGAAGACAGAGAAAAATATAATAGACAAGTTTGAAGACCTGAATTGACCAATGATGATAATGTGCAAAAAAATGAATTGTATGAGGAACTCAACTCTGCACTTGTGGTTAACTTAAAAATACAAACTCATATATCATTAAGGCTTAAAGCAAGCTGTCCAACACACGACCAGCAGATCACATGTGGTCCAGGATGCTTTGAATGAGGACCAACACAAATTCTTAAACTTCTTAAAACATTATAAAGTGTGTGTGTGTGTGTGTGTGTGATTTTTTTAGCTCATCAGCTAACAGTAGAGTTAGTACATTTTATGTGTGGTCCAAGACAATTTGCCTTCTTCCAAGGTGGCCCAGGGAAGCCAAAAGATTGAACAGCCTTGGCTTAAAGCAAATTAGCAAATAAGAAAAGGAGGAGTAAAGGGAAAATATTAAAGATAAAAGAGTGAAACTTTACATTTAGATAAACTTAAATATCTTTCTAAGAAAATGTGAATAAATATATTTTTTTAAAGCTCCCATAAGACAATATAGTGTTCTACTTTAGGGATAATTTCCTTAAATATATGTATCTTGCTTATTCTTCCTTATTCCCAAAGGATCACATACCTGATGTGGTATTAAAACTGTAACTCAAAAGATAATAAAACCAGTTATACTTAAAAAAAAAAAAAAACTAGGGAAAGCTGGGATGGCTCAGTGGGTTAAGCGCTCGCTTTGAAGCCCTGGGGACTGAGGATTGAATCCCGGCCCCGGCCCATGTGGACCCACATGCTGAACTGGGGTGTGTCCCCAGTTCAGTTCTTGCTGGGACCTATGCAGGAGGCTCCCGGCCCAGTTCCTGCCCTGCGCAGCCCCGCACCCACCTGTGGAGTGAAACTATATGGAAAACTAATGTCAACTAAGGAGACTGCTCTGGGCCCTCCCCTTTCTCTCTGTATCTCTCTGTCTCTGTTTCTCTCTGTCAAAAATCAATAAAATAAATCTTAAAAAAAAAAGCTGTAGAAAGTCACCTAATATTTAGTAATGATGACATAAATAATAATACCATTGATGTCTTGAATTAATACAGCCTCTTATTTTCTAGGTGCTCAAAGAAGTGTGACTGAACTCACAAAATATTTGACACAAGTATTACACTGTCATCATTTTTCATGGGTTATTACATCCATTTGATGCAACAAGAGCTGGTGGTGCCTGATCTTCTCTGTCAGCACCAAAAGGATTTGTGGTCACATTCTTCTAATGAAGAGCAAGGCTGGGAAGTTAGAACTAGCCAAAGGCAGTTATTTTGATAATGGAGATGAGTCCTGCAGCAAGAGAGGGAGATTGAGAAGACATGACTAAAATAGCCAGGGTAGAAATAGTTTTAGAAACTGGAGAAAGTAATACTGAAATTTCTTCATGTTTCAGTGATGGATATTTTTGTTGCCTCCATATGCTTCCTATGCACTGGTCACCTAACCTTAAATGTTCCCATATCTGTCACTACTACAGTATCTATTTCCACGACATAACATCCTTTTCCTTTTTTAGAACCAAGCCTTATCTTGTGGTAAACTCAATTTTACTCTCTATTTAATCATAACTAGTGTGAACTAACATTATAAAAATACTGATATTTTACTGATTTCCTCCAGAGATATTCTTTATCCCATTAATCATCCCTGTTATACTTAGAAACACTTTTTAATCTAAGAATTTACACATTTCTCTATATTTCTTCTTCTAAAGCCAGAAATAGAGTTGACAAAAACAATTACGCAGTGACACTATTTTTTTTTAATTAACATACTTCCTTCTTTCCTTAAAGAATATTGACCATATGTCTTAATTGCTGAAGGTGGAACTTTTAAATAGTGTTCTAAATAAATTCTTATCTTCCCACTGTTTAAAATCAATTCTGTATTGTGATTTTCATCCTGTAAGTATGTCAACTATTGTTCTCCTTGCAAAACTAAACACTGTTATGTAACTTGCTGAATCATGGCTACACATGTAATAATTCACAAAAATTATGTTTCTTTAAAGAGGAAATATCTCTGGAAGAAACTTGAAATAAATAGGCTGAGCATTGTAACCAAGTATATTATCATTATAACAAAATATATGAAAGAAACAAAATTCCAATGTAACAAATACCCAGAATTCTCTATGTTTAATCCTGTCAGTTGAGAATTAACACAGGAAACTTCACAATTTAGATGCCAAGGCAACAGATTGCACATGCTAAGGTCCAGGAGGAAAAAGGCTCAGAGTTTATGCTGTTTAAAGAGTGTTATTTTTCCATTAGATAAAAACATACAAGGTCTTTTAAACAATGAATGAAAACAGGGAATCCTTTATACTCAACAGAATATTGAAAAATTCTTCCGAGGGAAAAATAATAATATAATCTTATGATGTTATTGTTAACAAATGTAACCTTTCTGTTCTCAGGCAATTTATCTAGTTCTTTCAAATATATGCCATCATTAATGTATTCTCTGCTGCCTCATGATTTTTGCTTAATAATGAAGTATATGGAGCTTTCATAAACCACAGATGTTTATTACTTTTCTTCATTGAAAGCTTAAGTGTTTTTGTTAAATTTCTTCTTCCCTCTGTTATTTTGCTAATTAACTGTTTTCAGCAACCCCAGGCTATTGCATTTGCTTTGTAGCTAGAAGATCAAATAGTTAAATTGTAACTGAATAAATCAGTAAGGAAATAGAGCACCAAAGAAAGTGTTCAGCACCCTCTTGCAACTTCTTGGCAGAGATATTTACTTTGCAATAGAACTATCCCTCAGGAGTCTGTAATTGTGGTTCAAAAGGGGGAAAGGGAGTGTGAAAGGGAAGGGGAAGTGTGAGGGGGGAGGGGGAGAAAAGTGGGGGAAAGAGAACAGGAGGCACTGATTCAATGTGGTCTTTACTCTTCTCAGATATATAATTCAACAATTTACTAATCATTTTTGTTGATATGACTCATCCTTAAAATAACTATCCCTTTCCTTTATTTTATAACTGTGCTTTATGAGAGCCATCTCTTTGAAAATCTCTGGCCTCAGTAACACACATGTGATACACCAGGAAAGATAGACTAAAGGTGTGGCTTACTTAAGAGCTGATATATGAAATATGCAAATTTATAAAGAAGATAGCTATTTTTATTGATATATAATTCACACATACATTCATTTTACTAAAAAGTTCAGTTTAGTGATTTTTAGTATATGTGCTGCCAAAGTGGCTTTTAGTCTATTCATGAAGTTGTACAAGTACTACCTCGATCTAATTTCAGAACATTTTCACCACTCCAGAAAGAAACTCGATACCCTTTAGCTGTCACTCCCCATTCATTCCCCGCTCCTGTCAGGCCCTGGAAACCACTAACCTACTTTCTGTCTCCATGGATTTGCCTATTTTGGAAATTCCATATAAATAGAATCATATAATATTTGTCCTTTTGGGTCTGGCTTCTTTCACTTAGTACAAGGTTTTCAAAATTTACCCATGTTGTATCATAAATCAATATTTTAATCTTATAGTGGCTCAATAATATCCCATTGTGTAGATATAGCATATTTTGTTTATGCATCTATCAACTGATGGACATTTAGGTTGTTTGCGCTTTTTGGCTATTATGAACTTGGACTGCTATGAACATTCATGTACAAATTCTTGTGTGGACTTATGTTTTCAGTTCCCTTGGGCACCTAGCAGTGGAATTCCTAGGTCATATGGTGATTTTATTTCACTTTTGAAGAAACTGTCAAACTGTTTTTTCAAAGCAGCTGTAGCATTTTTACATTGCCAAGGTTCCCATTTCTCCAAATCCCACCCAAACCTGTTCATTGTCTGTCTTCTGGCCATCCTGCATGTGAAGTGGTAAGGTAGATGAATTTATGTCAATTAATTATAATAATCAGTTTTGTCAAAACGATAAAGGATTCTTAACTATAAGGAAGTAACCCCCTAAATGTACCTCCTAATTGAAATGATATGGCAAATAAGAAAAGTCTTCAAACGTACAAAGGGAAAGTGAAAATGCTGGAAGACTGATAATGTCATGGTAGCCACTTACTTATATTCAGTGGAGTTGTTGGGCATATATACCTTTTAAACTTCTAATACCAAGTCATTTTTAGTGGAACTCTTGTCTCATGTGCCTCTTACACAGAAACTCCAAGATGATTTAGCCATCCTTGATAATGCCAGGAATGTACTATGAACATCTATCATACTGTTTAAATCCAATTAAATGATCATAGACTTCTCTGATCAGATATATAGAGAGAGGTTTCCTGCTGTAATAAATTCCCATGCATTTTGAGATCTTGTGATTATAGATTTTTTTTTCTTCTTTCTTTACTCTTCCTTTGTGACTAGGCAACATTTCTTGATACTATAAAGAAGAATGCTTTTGAATACTTTCTATTAATTTTCACCCTCTTGAGTGTGATTTTTAAGTTAGAATGAAACAATTTTTTTCAGAGCATCTCTGAATTTCCTGAATGTGTACATAAAATTTTATATATGTAAGCATTTCTTGAAAAGTTTCAGTGGATTTTTTAAAATAAAAAACCAAGAAATTAATCCATGTACCCAAAAGATAACAATCTCTGCTCCAGATAAAATATAGTATCACTGCTTATTAACACAAATTGCTGGTAAATTCTGGATTAATATGATCCTAATATAAGTATTTATTTTTTGTCAATATTATTGAACCATATACCTTTATTTTGAGGTCTATGGGCAGGATAGGTATTTGATAGGTCCTTTTCCTCTAAATCATTCCCATTTTGACATGGTTGAATTTGAATGTAATAGCAGAGCAGGCCCTGGCAACTTAGATGTTGATCCTAGCTAAAGATCTTTAGGCCTTATACTGGTTATGCCTCAGAAATATATTCACCCAGCTTTCCCATATTACTTTATCTCTTTAAAAAAAATTTTTTTTAATATTATTATATTTTATTGTTAAATTTAATGGGGTGACATTGGTTGGTAACAATTAGATAGTTTCCCGATGTACAACTCCACATCACATCACCCATGCACCGCATTATGTGCCCAGCTCCCAGAATTAGGTCCCCCTCCAACACCATATATCTGGTGCCCACTACCCCCTCCCCACACAACTCTCCCTCCCCCCACCTCCCTCCTCCCTCCTCTCCAGGTAAACACCAAACCATTGAGTGTGTCCATAATGCTGGTGCCCTCTCCCACCTCCCCTCCCTCTCTCCCTCCTCCCTCCTCTCCTTCCCTCAGGCAATCAGCAAGCTATTGAGTGTGTCCATAGGTCTCTGTGTCTTTGTAACTTTCAGTTTTATATTCCACCTATAAGTGAG
>PVKE010026882.1:0-21989 GCA_004027555.1 Craseonycteris thonglongyai
AGGGAGGAGGGGGGAGCGGGGGAGGGAGAGTTGTGTGTGGGGAGGGGGGAGTGGGCACCAGATATATGGGGTTGGAGGGGGACCTGATTCTGGGAGCTGGGCGCATGATGTGATGCATGGGTGATGTGATGTGGAGTTGTCCATTGGGAAACTGTCTGATTGTTGCCAACCAATGTCACCCCATTAAATTTAACAATAATATATATATATATATATATATATATATATATATATATATATAAATCCATTTCTATAAATTGTACCCCTTGTTTTTAAAATAGCCAATTTTAAATACTCACAGTTTTGTTCAGTGTCTATCTTAATGTAAAATAGTTGAAATGAGGTAATAAGTTAGGAAAGAAAATTTACTACACTAAAAGTGCAAACCACAGATTTAACTTCATAACACAGTTAAATATTGATAATGATGGTCCAGTATTTAACAAACTTTTAATTTATTATGAATAGTAATGTTTATCAGTGTTATCTGAAAAGTCTATAATAATTGATATGCAGGTTACTAGCTGATTGAAACATTGTTAGTGAGATCATTGCATTTACTTCGATGCACTTAGTTTCTTGAAATCAGGCTCAAAACATGAAAGATACAGTCCTAATCTGGACTTACATCAAGCTTTTTATGGTTCTTATTTTTTATGAAGGTGTAAGAAGAAAAAGTTCCCCTCACTAGTTCAGTATTAGTAAATGGTGAGAGGTATTTGAGTGCCTTCTCACTGAGCTGTTCATATTCCTCATTGGCATCTACTCAAAAGGTAATAAGATGCTTTCTTTTAAAATCAGAATTTTAAAAAGAATCAGTTGAAAGTTTGATTAACTTCTCTTTTTCATTGATTCATAGTTCAGCTTTTTTGAAGAATTCTTCTTTGAAGGGATCTGCAATCCAGTTGTATTCTTTTCCAAGTTGAGGAAAATATTTATAAAAAGGATACTTTAAGACCTTCCAAGTTTGTTGCAATACATATTTGCTTTCACATTTTGGGATAGGTACAAGTTATTCTCAGATAAGTTGTGCATAGTTTCAAAAACTTCAGGCTGACCTCTTTCAACACACGCTTTCCAAAAATCCAGTTTTGTAATCATTGACTTAATTTTGTTGGTTACTTTAATATAATGATTGAGCTGTTTTGAAGTCCCAAGTTGAGTTTGTTTATTTCTAGAAAAATATATGATAAATATGCAAGACTTTGAAGCCAATCACTGTCCTGAAACTTTGGAGCAAGAGGGAAACTACAGTCTGAAAAATACCTGAACTTCATGTCCAAGTTCCAACATCCATGTAAGTACTTCATCACAAAATAGCCACCTTACTCCATATGCAAAAGTAATGTGCTATGAACGCTGTTCACTTCTTCACACAGAACTTTAAACAATCTGGACTTTCATGGTTGTAACTTAATAAAATTTACAACTTTTACAGCCTCATCAAGAACATCTTTCAGTTCACTAAGAAAAAGCTTGGATGCAAGACTTTGTCTATGAATGCAGCAGCGACTCCCTGATACATGGGCTACTTCTTTACTTCGGCCGTGTAGGCCTATACAACAACCTGACATAGGCTTGCCCCATCAGTGCACACACAACAACAATTCGACCAACTAATATCCTTTTCCATGAAATAAGCATTGATTGCATTAAAAATACCTTCGCCTGTGGTACTCTCTGTCAATGGGTAACAAAGCAACAGTTTTTCCTCAGTTTCATTTCCTACAAGTACCTCTCGATGATGAACAAAATAGATAAATCAGCAACATCTACACTTTCATCGACCTGGATGGAAAAGAATTTACTGTTTCTAATTCTATCTACTACTACAGCTTCAACATCATCAGACATTTCCCGAATTCATCAAGACATTGTATTATTTGAAAAAGAGACAGTATTGACTTGTGGACATGTTCTTCCTTAACACAAAGAGAAATTAAATCTTCAGCTATGGTGCAGTTTTTACCACATTTAGTTATGCAATAAGCAATACGGTATGAAACCTCAACTGTATTCTCATTGCCTTTCTTTCCTGGCATCATGTATGAAGTAACACATATTTTTCTAAGTGCCAAAAAGAATGTATTTCTTTTTTTACATATATAGAATGTTTAGTTTCTAAATGTCACATGAGTAGAGAGGGTTTCATGCAACTGTTGGATTATATTTCCCCACACATCACACACAAAGGCTTAGGACCGTCATCATTGCCTAGAAATGAAAACCCACATTGCATATACTCGTCATAGTATTTCCTTTTCTTCTGTGTAGTACCTAAGGCACACTCCTTTTTACTGTCTCCCCACGTGGGTGTACTCATAGCTGCGGACACGTGTTCAGAAGTGCTTGACAACTGGTTATAATCCACATCAAGATTTGGTTTATTAACCATTCCTGTTTTCAATCACTGACCCATAACTGACATGCTTAAAAACACTGACAATAATAACCAAAACTATGTTAAACATTAAATAAACAAAACTACTTGAAAAGACAATGCACTAACTTCTACTCAGTCAGTAACTAAACTGATTGAACAGTATAGCTATGGACATATAATATTTATGTTGGAGGAAGTTCTTGAAACATCACAAATGGATCGTTCTGAATCTGTGTGTAATGATTGATAGAAGAGGAGAAAGGGTACATAGCCACGTCCTCACCAATCATTATTCCCTAATGTGGTCTAATTTTGAAGTGTCTCCATTAACGGTGATTCAAACTTAACATTTATCATTCCATAACTAATGCTTTGCATTTTCTTTACTTTACTTGTTTTTTCACCATTACCGATTATTTTTTATGTACCCCTGACTGGCCCAGCATGTACCCCCAGGGGAACACATACCACCACTTGAGAAGTGATGCTTTAGACTGATTTTTTTTTTTAAGATTAATTTTAATGTTTTTGACAGCAAGAAAGAGAGAGACAGAGAGAAGGGGAAAGGCCCAGAGCAGTCTCCATAGTTGTACGTCATCAGTTTTCAGAATGGTTTCATTCCACACAGGTGGGCAGGGGCTGCACAGGGCAGGAACCAGTCAGGGGCCTCCTGCATGGGAAGCATGCTCTCGCGAGCTGGGGGCCTCCCCACCTGTGAAGCATGCCTGGGGTGGGAGCCAAACTGACAGCTTCCCACATAGAAGGTTCGCTCCAGTGAGAACTGAATTGGAGGCACACCCCAGTTCAGCATATGCGTCCACAGTGGCTGGTGCTGGAATTTGATCCTCAGTCCCCGGGATTGCAAGCAAGCACTCAATCCACTGAGCCATCCCAGCATTCCCGCTTTAGATTGTTCTTAATGACAATTGTTATCATTTGATTTTAAGAGGTTAAATAGTGTTATTATTTTTTTAAGATTTATTTCATTGTTTTGAGAAAAGGTGAGAGAAAGAGAGAGAGGGGAAGAGCCCAGAGCAGTCTCCGTAGTTGTCCAGCATTAGTTGTGACAGTGTCATTCCACACAGGTGGGTGTGGGGCCACGCCCCTCCTGTATGGGAGGTGAGAACCTTCGCCACCATCCCAGCAGTTACCAGTTGCACTGCATATAGGTTTGCACTGGCCAGGGCCAAGATTCGAACCCCCAACCTTGTGATAACTAGGCAAGTGCTCAACCGCTGAGCTATCCTGGCATCCCCTAAATAGTGTTATTAATGATGATAACAAATATAGAAAATTCCTAATAAATTAGTGTCTTAGCACCTAAGCACGAGAATTCAACTATTTCCTATAAGACATACATACTTCTACCAGCTCAATTTATTCACCCTTCTTCTAAAACACATACTGATAAATCACCTGCTATATACATGCCAGGCTCTGCATGAATAGCAAAAATAAATAACAAATGTTTCCTGCTTTGATGAGTCAAGGAGAGAAGATGCGAACAAGCTTCTAACCACAACAGCAACTAGAATGGGGCAGGCGCCCCCAGGAGGGGCCAGGTCAAGGCCACTGGACTGAGATCTGCAGAAATGGCTTTGTCCTGCCTCCAACTCAGTTTTGTGAACAGGAGCAAGTCACCGGCTCTTCCTGAGCCCCCAGCCCTCCTCACTGCATGGTCACGAAGAATCGCAGATACACAAGCTTCACCGGAACAGAAGCCCCGTGTCAGTCACAGCACTCCTTCCTGACATGCGCGGACGTGGCCTCAGAGGCGTTTGCAGCACAGCGTCCATCCACCACTAACCAGAGAAACCTACTGCCCTCCCTCAACCAGGCACTTTCACAGTTCCCGTCCAGCTTCTCTGTAAGGAAAGTCAGAAACCAGCGGTCACAAGAGGACTCGCTCCCTGCGCTCAGAAGGGTCTCCGCCCGCAGGCTTTGCAGAGAAGCCGCCCCGGCCAGGACGCTTGCAGTGGCAGCCGGGTTGAGGCGCCCGTGTCTCTGCAGCACAGACTCGGAAGCCAGCCTGCCCATGTTCAAACAGATTCTGCTTACCATCTGTCCGCGTTCGGGCACCTTCTGTACGCTCCCCGTGCCCCAGTCTCCTCAACTGCTGACACAACGATTAAGTGGGCGACATTCATGAAGCATTTGGGACAGTGGCTAGTGTGTATAACAACTATTGTACAGTGCTTGTTAAATAGATTATCCACTGGGCATCAAGGCATGTCTTCACCCCGCAGTATGGTGAGAAGGTAGGGATGAGACTGGAAGCTGAAGGTTCCGCTTAGGAGCTTAAGTGAGGATTTTCTAGACCTGACATGGAGGACTCCAGACCTTCCCAATTACTCCAAATGCCCTCTGGTCTCCAGACAACTGGATCCTGGATCTTCAGTCCCGACAGGGCCTTGTTCTGCGGTCTGGAAGTGGACACTGGACACACCCTAGCCTTGAGATCTGCTAAATCTGAAACAGCGGCCCCCAACCTCCACCTCCGTGCTTCTAGCCTGTGCCTAAGAAAAGGTTTCTATCAAAGAGTTCAACTTATTCCTGCTGGGAATGGAAGGCAATTTCCTCTCTGAAATCTTGGCTCTCTATGCGTCCTTCACTCCACGCTCAGCAAATGTGCAGGATACAAAATTGCTGAGGCATTCCCTGCCTTCCACTTCCCGTTGAGAGCTTAGTTCCCTTATCTGAAAAATATTTTGCCTCAGTGATCATTTTTCAACACTGCCTCTGACCAGGAGCCTCAGAAGTCCCTTCCAGGCCTGCTCTCTCCTGCAGCGGCTCCCTTCCCAGGAGGATGAAGGTCTCTGTGGCTGCCATCTCCTGCCTCCTCCTCCTCATCATCACCATCGCTCCAGGGTCCATGACTGAACTCACCCCACGTGAGTGCAATGCCCTGACTTCCTTCCACCCAGGTCCCTGTGGGGAAATAAGCGGGTAAACGTTGCTGAGGATACAAGGAGCAGGAGCTCTAAACGGAGCCGCTCCCTCCATGGAGGGAGGCCTGGCTGCCCCTCCACTCCCTCAGCTCATCCCCCTTTGCCACTGAGCAAAAAACATCGCCCACCCTATTTGGGGACATTATCCCCAGGGAGACTGAGGAGCAGCGTTTGGAGCCCCTCAAAGCCATTTTGTCTTCTTGCCTCCTGAGAGGTGGGCCCAGCTGCTTCCAGGTCAGCCTACACAAGCAGCATCGCTTAGGTATGTCCTCGGGGGGTGTGGTGTGGTCGTGAGGGGGAAGGGTCCCACCTAAGACCTTTTTGCAGCTTATTTCTTAGGATGAGATGCCTTTAAAAACAACCAAACTATTCCTCACCCTTCCATGTACTTTGTTTCCTTTTCAGAAATTAAGGGGAAACACAGAAGGTGGTTGAAATAAAGCCAGTCCAAAGTTCGCAGGACTCTGGACAGTGGTTTGCTTCTCTGAAAAGTCAGCTCAGAGCAATGCAGTAGGGGCGGGGCTTGGGGCCAGGCGATCCCTTCGCACGTGCACGTTGGGGGCGAGGTGCTGCCTGGAATAGGCTCAGGGCCTTCCCTTTCCTCCCAGCATCCACCACCCCGGTGAGGCCCGAGGCCACACTGACACACACTCACAGTTCTGCCAGGTTGGTCACATATCATGCACACCCCCATCACTCACCGCAGAACCACGCATGCGCTTGTTTGTACAGGGCCCTTGGTCTGAAGCTCCCTTCCTGCTAGGTCTATAATTCAAGCTTGGCATGACTTTGCTGTCACATTCTCGTACCTCCTATAAGAGCCGCGAAATTTCAGAATTAGCAAATAACTGAAACCCTGCCTAATCCACTGTTGTTGTTGTTGTTGTTGATTTTTTAATTTTTTTTATTTTAGACCAAGCAAAAGCTTACACAGAAGCCCCATATGTAAAGCAGGAAAAAGGGGTTGAATGGGGTCCCATACACACCCAAGACTCTACTCTCAAATGCATCAGTACGTCCAAGATACTCCCTGAAGCTCCCAGGGCCCCAACAAACTCCATGCAAATGCCCCCACTCCATTGCAACGGCCTCATTGACAGATGAGACAGCTGAGAGGGGATAGAGGTGGGCCAGGCACAAAGACAAGGTGGGGCCAGGATCTGGGTGTTCTGACTCCCTGGCCATTGTCCTTGGGGCTTGGTGTGGCCATTCTTCCCTCTTTGAGGGACTTGGAGGGGATGGGTCTGCATTTCCAAATGGCATGCGTCCCAATCCCTCTGGGAATTCTCCCAGTGTCCCTCCGATTTGGAGCATCTCTGCAAGTCGACCTCACAGGGAAGGCTCACCAAGAAGAGCAGGGCTTCCCCGCTCCTCAGTCCCATCTTTCTTGGAAGCAGGGTGACTCCTGATGCAGGAGGAGGAAAAGAGGAGCCGAGGAATAGTACAGAGGGAGCCTAGAGGATGGAGTTCCACCCTAGCCCCATCTCCAAACCCGGCAGGGCTCTCCCCTCCTGCCCGCCCCCTTCCACCTCCTCGGGTTGCAGAAGCAGCTGGCAGGTACTGCCTTGAACACCGAGCCCAGTCTCAGCTTGCCTCCATGCTGTCTCCTCAGGAGGACCTCACCACCCCACAAAGTGCTGCTTCGCCTACATGAGACACATCGTCTCACGCCAACGGATTGTAGGGTATTATGAGACCAGCAGCCTGTGCTACAACCCTGGCGTTGTGTAGGTGGCGCCCACACACCACACAGGGTGGACAGAGCCCGCAGGGCCTGGGGCAAAAGGGGGCAGGGAGGATGTGGAATGGGGACCCTGGTGCCTCTCAGGCGTGTTAACATAGGGTGAGGGGGCTGAGGGGCAGCCTGGGGGCTTTCTGGCCTATCGGGGGCCTGCTGGGAGCCTGGAGGAAGCTGGCCCTGGGGAAAGGGAGGCCTCAGGAGGGGAAGAGGAGGCAGAAGGGGACTCCCTGGGCAGGGACAGCAAGACTAGACAGCCTAGGGTCCCCAAGGGAGCGAAGAGCATGTCTCAGAAAGGAGAATGGCCCTGGGCTGTGTCCAGCACAGGCAGGAGGGCCGGTCTAGGTCAGGTGAGGGATCTGTAAGGAAGGAAGGACAAGCTCTCACTTCCCTGCTGCGGGACCCTTGGTCTGCAACCCTCCCTCTTGCTCCATAGCTTCATCACCAAAAAGGGCCGTTCCATCTGTGCCGACCCCAGTGAGGACTGGGTCCAGGACTACGTCAAGGAGCTGGAGGAGATTTCAGTGACCCAGAAGTAGTGGAGAAGGACACAGCTGCGGATCGCAGAAGCCAGGGCCCCTCGCCCACTCCCAACTCAGCCCCAGCTACCTCTTGGGCGCTGGCTGGCCTTGAATTGAAGACCGCCATGCCCTCATTCATTGCTATTGAATTTGCCCATCGGCAGTGAACTGAGGCGTGGGGGAGCCCAACCCAGGGCGGCGCCCTCAGCATCAAGCCTCACGCTGCAGAAGTTTGGCCGGAGTCCAGTGTAAAACATGGGTCAGGCCTGTGAGGTGGGTGCTGGGAAGCTGAACAGAATGTGATAAAGACACTCAGTGTAAAGGCCACCTTCGCCCAATAAATAACGACAATAATAGCAGATGCCGTTTGTCATTGCCTTCTCTGTGCATCATCTTCTTTAAGCTTTACACATGTAAAGCTACGAATTACCATGTGATTTGGCAGGTCGATCTTCAGAAAGGCCTCTCCGCAGCAGCACACTCCCTAGTCCTCTCCTCTGTGCTGCTGGAATAGGAGTGACTCATGGACATGTTTTATCCTTCCTGTCCACTGACATAGATTAGGTTTTACTATACTGTTTTATTCATTTTTGTGTCCCTCACAAGGCCTGGTAGAAGGCCTGACACATACCAAGTGCTCAAGAAATGGACAGATGGATAGATGAATGGATGGATGATGGATAGATGGGTGGGTGGATGGATGATGGAAGGATGGATGAATGGATGGATGGATAGATGGATAGATGGATGGATGGATGGGTTGATGGATTGATGGGTGGATGGATGGATGATGGATGGATGGGTGGGTGGATGGATGATGGAAGGATGGATGGATGGATGGATGAATAGATGGATGATGGATGGATGGGTGGATGGATGGATGGGTGGATAGATGATGGAAGGATGAATGATGGAAGGAAGGAAGGATGGATGGATGGATGGATGGATGGATGGACAGACGGATGGATGGGTGGGTGGATGGATGATGGAAGGGTGAATGGATGGATGGATAGATGGATAATGGATGGATGGATGGATGGATGGATGATGAATGGATAGATGGATGGATGATGGATGGATGGATGGATGGGTGGATGGATGATGGAAGGATGGATGGGTAGACAGATGGATGATGGATGGATAGATGAAATGAGACAGGGATTAAGAGAAGGCTTATGGTTCAAAAATAACACCCATCTGCTCCCAAAGGCTCTCAGACCCATCTTCAGGGTTCGAAGAGGAGGTCCACGTCCTCCGAGTAAGAGCACGCCCAGTGCAGGAACTGTAGCCACTCTTCCCTCCAGCCCTCCGCAGACAAGGGCCAAGAGGAAGCCTGTGTGCTCCAGGTCCAAGCAGGTTTCCTCAGACCTCCTTGCCTCCATAAACCGAAGTCAAAGGAGCACCCCACATACACGTCCTCGTTACCCCCCTAACAAGCCACAGCTTCACTACCACTAACTGCCTTGGACCCACCAACACTAACTATGTTTTTCCCTGTTTACAAGCAGTCGTGCCAAACAGCAAGCCCCACAAGGGTCTTGGTATTCCTTGTTCTGCCCTTGCCTCCCTCTACTCTCTTCTCCTGAAACACTCCTCCATGCCTCTAAAGCTCAGAGCCCATCAACAGCAAACTCCCATCTATCCTCCCTTTCTTCTCTGAATGCTGCCTTCAACCTGGAGCGTGTACTTCGGGCAGTCTGAAGACAGAAGATGCTGAGGGGCAGGTTCAGCTTTAGCCAAAGCCAAAGGGCAGAAGCTGCAACTCTGGGACACAGCTGCAGGTTGTCAGAGCTGTGTTGGAGCGCCCTCTGCTGGCTACGGCTGGGCCTGGTGGCAGCACCCAGGAAGTAACCAACTAGACCTAAAGCTGGTTTAGAGTCCAAAGTCCAAAGAGATTAATGCAACCACAAACAAATTAGCCAAACACTTTGGCAAAAACAAAAAACCAGAAACCCAAGGACCATGCACAGTCTTTTTGAAGTATTAGTAGCATAATTTGTGACATAAAATCGAGTTCAGTCAATCATGTGTCCTTAGACTGGGGATAGAGGCATTATTTTCAGAGGCCACTAACCCCTGCCCTTGCCTCAGTCTGTGCTTTCTCTAATCCTGCTTGCTGCTGACCCTTCCAAAGACGAATCACCTGGGGAAAGGGCACTTCTACCCTCCTTCCTTCTTCCCCAACATTCAGATGATGGCAGATAAAGTGGTGAAATCACACAGACCTGGTTTTCAGTCCTGCCACTGCCTCCTACCCATGTGACCTCGGACAATTTATTTAACCGCGCTAAGCCTGAATGGCCTCATTTGTAAAGCAGGAGTAATCATTTCTGCTTTACAACTGTGAGGATCAAGTAAAATGGGAGATGCACGAGGGCTGACACACAGCACACATTTGCCTTTCTCTGTTCCTTCATCCACGTGAATTTGAATTGTAGGGAATTCAACTTTGCACCAGGCCCCGCCCTCCATCACCACCCCCTTCTGCAAACACTGGGAGGCCCGTTGCTTCTCCTCCTCCTCCTCCTCCTGCTTTGAAGTGGTCAGAGTCCAGAGAGCCAAGGTCAGAGAGGGAATGACCAGCAGCAAGGAGGACATCTCTGCTCAGGCCTCCCCTGGAGCTGAACTGCCCCACAGACAGAATGAAGGTCTCTGTGGCTGCTGTCTTCCTCCTCATCCTCATCCTCACCACCACTTCAGCTTTTCACAGCCAGACAAGTGAGTCCACCTGTCCCTGTAAGGGCAGCAATGAGAAAGGGGGGGGGGACAGCCAGCATGGAGGTGGCTCCAAGAATGCAGTCAGGTCTGTCATCCTGGCCTCTACCCTTCTGCACGCATAGCTGTTGTCCTCGAACTCTCCCCTTTGGAAGTGGAGCTGGGCTGTGGTGCAGATCATTCTGAGGTTGGGCAGTTCCCGGAAGCAGGGCCAGGTTACACGAGAAGTCCTAAGGCTGGCGAGCAGGACTGAGCCTTAAGGGGGAGAAGCCAAGGAAGTGCTACAACAGAAGAGACAATAATGCATGTGCACAATGAAGAGGCAGACAGGTGGGTGGGTGACAAAAGCCCGCGATCTGGGACAGCAGGACAAAGGTTGGTGGGGAGGCAGGCTGGAGTGGGGTTCGGGGCTAAGCACAGGAAGAAGTCTGAACCTAGACCCCCCTTCCTCACGGTGTCATAAAATCCCTGGGGCTGTCGTGGCCGCCGGGGTTTCATGGCCCCAATTTCTATTCCCCAGCCTAGGTCTAAATAAAGTCTTTAGAAAAGAGGGGAGAGGTTGACAGGTTTGGGAGCTGTAGGATTGCTTGAGAACAGGGTTGGTTTTGCCTGCTCCTTACCCCTGCCTCTACCATCATTTATGAGGACCTGGTGACAGAGAAAGAACCAAGCCACTCGGCCCTCCACACACTCAGCTTCAGCTGCTCCAGGCCTGTTTGTCCTAAGGCGGCCGCTGCCATGCAGTCTGGCCTGAGCCCGCCTGTACAAATGTTAGGGGAGCAAGTGTTGTGCTACCACGTAATCTGCCCCCACACTCTCACAATGCCCCTGGTCTTCACGATCTGTGCTTTGAGAACCAAGGACATGGACGTCACTATGTACAGAGGTGCCCCGGGGGGGGGGGGCAGCAATGCCCGTTGGGAAGGTCAAGCAGGCCTGTGCAGTGGGTTCAGGAGTCACGAAAGGGAAACTGGCCCACCCAAAGCATGGAGCAGCCAAAGGGGGTTCTTGAGATGGTCCAAGCTTTGCCACCAGCTGTGACCAGTCCCTGCTAGCAGGTGGCTTTGCCACCAGCAGAGTGAAATGCATCCGATGGGAGATGGAGATGGGCAGCCATGGGTATCCTCTCTGTTTCCCTGTCTCAGCTTTCAATGTGATTTCCTCAGAAATTCCTGAGTCAGTGAACCTGCCACACACCTGCTGCCTGAGGTATCATGAGAGAGTCTTACCAAGGAACCTGCTGATGGGATACAGAAAGGCCCTCAACTGTTACCTGCCAGCAATCATGTAAGCACTTCCCCGTGGATATTTCTGTGCAGAAGGAGGACGACCCCTGGGCTGGAATGGGATGCACAGAACCAAGCCGTCTCCGTGCTCAAAGCAGGAGACTAGTTAGTGGTTAAAGGCTTCAGCTTTGAATAGGGGGGCCAGGCCTGGTTTCATTCTTGGTTTTGCATAGCTCCATTGCCAATAAATGATGGTCATAATGAAACCCAAGCCTGAGGGTCTAGGCTGAGTAGGAAAGAGGCTGAAAGAAGGGTCAATGAGGTCTAGAGACAAGAGAGGATGGCCCTCTGAGAAGACCAAGATGGGGGAGACCTAGGTAATTCCCATGGGAGCTAGAAATAGGGGAGTGTGAACTGGCCCTCCATGCCACTCCACGGCCCATGACAACCTCACTCTACCTTCACAGCCTCGTCACCAAAAAGAACCGAGAGGTCTGCGTCAACCCCAACAACAAATGGGTCCAAGATTACATCAACGACCCCAACCTGCCTTTGCTACCCCCCAAGAACGTGCCCCAGGTTAAATCTATTAGGTCATAGAAAGGCCAAGCCCAGCTCCTCAAATGCCCATGATGACCAGGCCTCAGTGGGGGCCCAGGTTCAGGAAAGAAAGGTGTAACTCTATGAAACGCAGGCAGCCTTGTGGTCTGAATGACAAGCCAAGTTAAGGGAGGTGAGCAGACCCAGAAAAACATCTTTCATACCCTCTCCTTGCTCTGCTTTCAACCCCTCCCCTCACACCAGTACGCCTGCCAGCTACACAATTATGCCCAGCTTCTCACCAGCCAGACCACTCCGGCTTCTGACTCATTAAAAGCCTCACAGAACTCGTGACTTTTCCTGTCCATCCTTATTCTAGATCTTATTCTAGATCTTTTTTTCTTCTACTAGTGTTTTTTCTAAGACATAACATTTTCTTAGCAGACCAGGGTGGGAATATTCATACTCAAATGCCAATGACTTTTGTCCCTTTTGCTCGAGGCTTTGCTAGATCCCCCTAAGGCTTGGTCTCTCTCTCTCTCTCTCTCACACACACACACACACACACACACACACAAACACGCACGCATGCACCCCTAGGTGGCACAGGGACTGAGAGTTCTGAAACAAAAGAAGAGGTAAGGAGCTCTAGTCCCTACACAAATCTTTTCAGGGCAGGGGAAGGGCATTAGACTGGATTGGGGGTAAAAATCTTGGTCCAAAACTCAACCATTCAATAAAGATTTCCCTTATTGCCAACTTGATTGCTAACTTTTTGCCTTCTTTCTGCTAAACTGGAAAAAACTTTATCTTGGTGTTTTCAGGGGCTTCTCAACATTCACCTAAGAATTTTGTCAAAGTTGGGGGCTGGAGAGTTTACGTGGTTCTAAGGCCAGACATAGGAGTACACACCCAATGCCCCCTTCTCGTTACCCCTCTGCCTCCATTAACAGCAGGAAGCTGACTCCACAAAATTCAACATCCCCCCAAAATGCTGTTGTGAAAGCGAAACAAAAAGCAGGCCATTAAAGCCAGATAAATTCGAGAAACAAATCAACTTGGTGAAGTGACCCTTCAGAAAACTGACCGTTCGATGACTTGGATTCAGACTGAAGCGAAAGTCCCCTGCTGGCCACCTGACCAAAGCTGACCAATCAGTCTCTCTCAGAGGGATGACATGTGTACCAGAGAAACTGGTGGCCGGCTGCTGCTAGAGCGGCATCCAAAGGGACGCAGTCTCTGGACTCACCCACTGAAGTCCCTGGAGCTGCCCTGTTTCCTGTCCCCACGTAAGGCCTGGAGGCTTAGCTAGTCTTTCAGCTCCATGAGATGCCCCAGAAATTTTCCTATTCTTCTTTCTTTTTCAATTCATGAAAAGCCATGGTGGAATTTAGCACCTTTGGAATAAGTTTTGGTTGGTTTAGGTCAATTCTGTTTTGTGTTTGGTAAAACATACATATCATTTTTTTTTTAAAGATTTATTTTATTGTTTTTGACAGAGAGAGAAACAGAGAGAAGGGGGAGGGCCCAGAGCAGTCTCCATAGTTGTAGTCATTGGTTTTCACATAGTTTCACAGGTGGGCGTGAGCCACACAGGACCGGATCTGGGCCGGGGCCTCCCTCATGGGAGGCATGCCCCCGGGGGAAGCCGAACTGGGGGTTCCTCCACATGGGAAGCTCGCCCCAGTGGAAACCGAACTGGGGGCTCCCACATGAGAAGCACACCCCACTTCAGCATATGGGTCCTCACAGGCAAGGGCTGGGACCAGAACTCGATCCTCAGACCCACTGCAATGCAAGCGTTCAGCCCACTGAGCCATCCCGTCTTCCCCTACATACCATTTTTTAATTGTATAATTTTAAGTGTACAGTTTTAAATACACTCAAAATTCAACGTACAATTCAGTGGCATTAAGTACATGCACATTGTTGTGCAACTATCACCACTATTCATCACCAGAACCTTTTCATCATCCCAAACTGAAACTCTGTACCCAATAAACAATAATGTCCCATTCCTACCCCCAGCCCCAGCCCATGGTAATCACTATTCTATTTTCTATCTCTCTGAACTTGACTACTCTAGGTACCTGATATAAGTGGAATCGTACAGTATTTTGTCCTTTTGTTTATTTCACTTAGCATAATGTCTTCAAGGTTCACCAATGTTGTATCATGAGTCAGAATTTCCTTCCTTTTAAAGCTGAATGACATTCCATTATACCACATTTTGTTTATCTATTCATTCACCCATGAACATCTGGGTATCCCCTTTGTTCATATTAGCCAGAGTTAGCCGATCTTGGCTTCTGTTACTTGTGCCAAAAGCACTTCAACTTGCACAATGCCCTATCAGTCACCACCTTGTCCAGGAAAAGGCCCAAAGCTCTGACCCACGTACTTCCTGTCCTTGTGCCTCAACAGGGGGCCAGTGCTACTGTGTTTCCCCGAAAGTAAGACATCCCCCGAAAATAAGACCTACTTACAGTTTTGCCTCTCGCTGAAATACGTATAAGGCATCCCCACGAAAATAAGACCTAGCGCATCTTTGGGAGCAAAAATTAATATAAGACACTGTCTTATTTTCAGGGAAACAGGGTATAAGACACTGTCTTATTTTCGGGGAAACAGGGTATGTGTTTTAGTCCCTCCTGAGCTATGAGCTCCTGTTCCTTGATCCAGGGATTTTTTTCCACCCTCCTTGCTATTAAAGCTGATGGGTTACAGCTGAATATGATCAAACTTCTTCCTCCAGGAGCCCACAGGCAGGGACGACAGAATCATTAAGAAATACAATGCAGGCAGGCCCAGACCTTTGCTGGGCGTGGAGGATTGACAGGGCCTGGATTGACACAGGAGCCAGAACCACTTTAGCACAAACACGCAAGGCACCAGGACATTTCAAAGTCCTTCACCAGCACCAGGGTCAAAATCAGGGAACCAGAGGTCAAAGTCCTAAAGGGCAGAGTGGAGCTGAAAACAAGGAGCATTTGCCAGGGCCAGGATTCTGGTAAGCTGGAACGAAGTGGCATAGCTTCGCTTGTCTTTGGGGGGAATGTCCATGAGAAGAGTCCAGAGTGGAGCTGTCTGTCCATATCCATAGATGAAAGTCGATATACATAGTCAAATCCCCAGCCCAGCCCAGAATAGAAGCTTGCCAGAAACTCCTAATGCTTCAGAACCAGAAGTCCTTTTATCAAGTGCATTTGATTATTTTCAAAGATGGCTCTTCCTAGTCCTTTCAAGGTAGGCAGATGCCTGGTTTTAAATGCAGAGGGAGAGAGAAGAGAGGAGAGCAGGGGAGGGGAGGGGAGAGGAGAGCAGGGGAGGGATGGTGAGTGGAGGGGAGAGGAAAGAAGAGAGGAGAGAAGAGAAGGATGGGATGGGATGGGAAGAAAAGGGATGGGATGGGGAGGGGATAGGAGGGGAGGGGAGGGGAAGGAGGAGGAGGAGGAGAGGAAAGGAGAGGACAAGAGAAGAGAGGAGAAGAAAAGAGAAGAGACATAGGGGCCTCCCAGCTCTGATCATCCTAAAGCGAAGACCTAACCCACATAACCCTACACCCAAACAGCTTACACGACTGCCAGCCTCAGGGAACATAGGTGATCGATTGGGAGGGAGTAGGAATAAGGCCTAGAATACTGGCGTTTTGATTTCTTTGTTAGCTTGGACTGGATGAGGGCCACACACAGCAACATGAAGGAACCAGTAGGTGAGAGGAAGGGAAGGATGTGAGGAAGCAACTCTGGGTAGTACAAAGAGCATTTCCCTGGAGTTAAGAGGTCTGGCCGCACACCCCCTCTCTGTGCAGCCGTCTAATATACCATGAGGACATGGACCAGGTGACCAGATGTCCTGAGGCTAGCTTTGGCAGGCCTATAAGAGATATTTGAACTTGAGCCTGAGATAGGCCAGATGAGCATGTCTTTCCCCTGCATGCACATGTGTGTTAGCAGCCATTGAGAGTGGTCAGCAGCCCGAACTAGTATTTGGAGGGACACAGTTGATACAATGGTTTAGAAGCACTGGCTCCAAACTCAGACAAACACATCTATGTTCATACCCCATCTCTGCTTTTTCCTGTGAGAGTAAAATGTTATTCTCTTAGAGCTAGGACAAGAATCCCTCTTTCTTTTTTAAACATTTATTTTATTATTGTTTTTAACAGAGACAGAGAGAAGGGGGAGGGCCCAGAGCAGTCTTCATAGTTGTAAGTCATCAGGTTCCGACATAGTTTCATTCCATACAGGTGGGTGGGGGCCCCACAGGGCAGGAGCCATTCTGGAGGCCTCCTACATGGGAAGCTCACCCCAGCAAGAATGAACTGGGGCCACACCCCAGTTCAGCATATGGGTTCGCATGGTCCAGGGCCAGGATTCGATCCTCAGGGCTACAGAACGAGCGCTTAACCCACTGAGCCATCTCAGCTTTCCCTAGGAATCCCTCTTGTGAATGAAACAAGCTTGATAAGAAAATGTGTCAGTAACCCCAGTTAAGGCAGGAAACCACCCCAGGACATGGTTGTGGACTGGGACCAAGCCTTCAGGGAAAGTTGCTCTGAGTGAACCATGAGGAGCGATGACTTTGCCTTTGAGAACCAGGGGAGTGGGGAGAGAGGAGTTGGGGGAAGGAGCTCCCTCATCCCTGGAGCCCTCAAAAGGTCCCTCAATTATTTAGCTCCTGGAAGACTTGATGTGAGTGGTTTGGGGGACAGTGACCAGGGAGAAAACTCTCAATCAAGGTTAACATAACTGTGAGACAGGGCGAGCACCCCCAGAACAAGGGATTCAAGATGGAGAAATGTGAAGTTAAGCCCTCGGGGATTCACAGAAGTTTTGCTCAAGCTTTGGATTCCCCTAGACAAGTGCTGACTGGGGAAGTGAAAACTCCCAAGAAGTTCTCACGATCCAGCCACATGACTGGATGGCTATTTCAGATAGGGTGGCGAGGAAAGGCCTGTCCGAGGTGACATGCAACCTGAGAGTCAATGACAATAGTAAATCAGCCATGCAAGGGTCAGGGGCAGAGAACTGTCCAGGCAGCAGGCACAGCCAGTGCAAAAGCCCTGGCGGGAACGAGCTGGGTACACGGAAGCAACAGCGTGGCTGGGGCACGGAGGACGAGCACGGAGAGTGAGGCCAGCAAACTCCCTCTAGGAGTTTGCAATAATGTGTAGCCCGTGGACAATGAAAGGCAGCCAAGGAGTGCAGCTGAGCAAAGGCTGGAAATGACTGGCTAAGGGGCAGAAAGGCAGGCCGGTGCCTGCCCAGACATTTGTCCCAGGACAAGTGACAAAAAGAAGCCAGCAGGCTGCATCCTGCAGGCGAGACACCTGTTTCACAGGTGAGAAAGCAGCTCAGAGACCTGACACGCCTCGCGCAGGGGCATGGCTGGAAGCCTGTGAGTCCGGAGCAAACCCATCTGGACAGTACATACCTCACCCTCTGATGCCAGGTGTGGTCCCCTGTGATGACGTGGCCAGGACGTGGAGACCCAGCTCCTTCCTACTGGGAACTGAATGTAGTCAGGCCACCCAGATGATTTAGACCAGGGATCTCCAAACTACGGCCCACAAGGCCCTCTCATCCGGCCCGTGGAGACCTTTTTATCTGAATAAAATAATATTAAATAAATAATTAAAGACAACATCCATGTTTTAATTCTTTTTTATTTGGACCTCGAGTGTATAGTCAGCCCCCAAATTGCTGTTTGATAGTTAATGCGGCCCGCGGGCTGAAAAGTTTGGAGACCCCTGGTTTAGGGCTTTCTCTCATCACTTCATTCCCACCCACAGGAAACCAGGACCTGCTCCCACACATACAGCTATTACTTCCAGCCTACCTGGGGGCCCACAGCGCCTTGACCGCCCACTTCTCTGAGGTGGGTAGCTGTGATTACTCTGAACGCTCATCCCCCAGCCTAAGGAACTGATCATCTCCACCGTTACCACTGCAGTAGTGGGCGACGCGGGCACCAGAAAGGGGAGGAGCCCTGAGCCACGGGCCCGATCATCAGCTGCTCTGAAAGTAGACGTAAGCCTGGTGAAGGTTCTTAGAAACTGCCTTCGCATCCACTCACTCATTTCGCCTCCACGGCAGTTCTCTGAGCTAAACAAGGCAGGGAGTCTTACCTTCATTCTTCCCATTTTACAGATAAGAAAAAGAAGGAATGGCTTGTCCACTGCTAGAGAGGAACAGAGACTGGAGGCAGACCCAGGGTTTCTGGTGCCTAATCCTAGCCGCAATCTGTTCTGCACCCATGATAATATGTGAGATGTCCACAACAACCATCCCTGAACTACCCAGATCCAGAATGAGTTCCCATGCCCCCAGCAACATTGTGGGACCCACCCTCCAATACCTAGATAGACATGACTTCCTTTCCCTGGGTCCTCTTCTTTGTGTCAGGTCCATAGGTGCGTCCTCTGTGAGGAGACTCCTGCGATGGTTCTAATGGGGGGCTGGCATGGCCTCTGGAACATGCCAGATGCTCAATACAGGCATGTTGCTCAGGAGGCTAAGAGGATGGATGGATGATGGATGGATGGATGGAAGAATGGGTGGATGGATGGATGGATGGAAGGATGGATGGATGGATGGGAGGATGGATGGATGGATGGATAATGGATGGATGATGGATGGATGGATAGATGGACGGACAGATGGATAATGGATGGATGGATGGATGGTTGGATGGATGGATGGATGATGGATGGATGGGAGGATGAATAGGTGTGTAGAGTATTGGTTTAATTTGTTTCTTTGCTTCTTGGTTTGTGTGTTTTGTTTTTTCTTTTCTACACCGCATCCATTCCCCCATTAAATACACCTTGATTCTTTTGTGGAATCACTTCTCCCCTAGCGTATACAGTCAAGTAGCACCGGCTGCCCAAACACCCAGAGCTCCCCTGGTTTCTCACGAGTTCTTTTTCCAAACCAGATTCTCCGATGCTCTATCTAGTCTGTGAGCTACCCAGCATTATCCCCAGTACATTACCTTCCTGCTTAAATTAGATGAAGTTTTCTGTTCTTACAAACAAAGACTTTTCAATGAAACAGGTGTAAGGATGAATGAGTAAAGCAGTCAATGGATGGGCGGAGGAATGGCGGGGTGAAGGACTGAGTGGAGGAAGGGGTAGGGCAGGGGGCAAATGGATGGACTTCATGAACTAAGTGGTCAGGTGAGTCCTGGGCCTTGGAAAGATAGGAGTGAAAGAAGGGATGAGGAGGATAACCCCTCAGCCTTACCTGTAGGAGGAGTGGTGTGAACTGATCTTAAGGGCAACGGGACACCTACCCCAATCTCCTTCAGTACATCAGAAGTCCTTTGGTTTTATATCTTTTAATGGAGTAAGGCCTCAGAAATAATATTGTCAAAACTACATTTCCTAGAGCTGATTCTGGGTGGTGAGCACATAATGCAATACATAGGTGAAGTAATGTAGATTTGTACATCTGGAAACTATCTAATTGTTACCACTCAATGTCACCCCAATAAAATTAACAATAAAATTTAAAAAAAACAACAACAACTGCATTTCCTAGATGAGGAAACGGAGGTGCACAAGAGCAAGAAGTTTGCCAAAGCCTCACAATTCTCAGGCCTTTGTTCTTTCCACTACCCATAGCTGCCTCTCTAAGGAATGACTCAGACACAGAATCAACAAATCCCATTTTGAGGAAATTCCCCAAGGGGATTTCCTCACGTAGGGTTAAGGTCCTCAAAAATGCAAATGCCTCTGGGAGGTTGTAAGGTCCCTACTGTTGTCACCTGAATGCTCTGCTGGCCTAAGTGCTGAGGGAGGCAGGGGAGGCAGCACAGAGGAAAAGCAAAAACTGGGGATCCCTATCCTTGAGAATGGATGCCATGAGCAAGAAGCCAAGGGGCTTCCCGGGATTCGCTCAAGAAAGGGACAGAAACCAGAACACAGCCCCAAGCTGTGGAAGCTTCTGCCTGGAAGCTTCTGAAACTGTACTACTTCCTGGGTCAGCCCGTGAAACTCTGAGAGGGTCTGTGTGCTGGCCGGCAGGGACAGCCAGAGGGTGACAGCCTCAGAGGAGAGAAGTCCAGGGTAGGACTGAGCCCAGCGGCTGCACAGAGGATGGGAGGGCTCAGGACAGCCGGAGTCATCCCAGTTCCCATGTGTTGTCTTTCTAACAAAAGAAATAACGCAACAGTGTCCAACACAGCACCTAGTCGCTAATGGAACATCACTGCCAGCTCCCCCTCGCCTGCCCCCAAGTCTCCTAACACTAAGCTGAGGTGAACAGCTCTATGGGGAGGGGGAAGACATGGAGGGAAGAAACGATGGGAGGATGTATTATAGAATTGTAGGGGATGCCAGGCTCGCTCTTGCCTCTTAATTGCGAGGTTCTGGGTTCAATTCCCTGCCCCACCCCATGCAAACCCATATGCTGAACTGTGGTACAACTGGTAACCGCCCAGCCCTAAGAAGGTTCTCACCTCCCATAGGGGAGGCTTCCAGTTCAAATCCCACCCTGCGTGGCCCCACATCCACCTGTGTGGAATGAAAGCACGTCACCACTAATGAGGTACAACTATGGAGACTGCTCTGGGCCCTCCCCCTTTCCCTCTCTCTCCCCTTCTCTTTCTCCACCACTACCTGCCCCCGCCCTCTCTCTCTCACCTTCTCTCAAACAATAAAATAAATATTTTTCTAAAGCTTCTAGCTCTTTAAAAAATAAAACGAATTGTATACTTCAAACATATAATGTTATTAACCAATGTCACCCCATTAAATTTAATATTTAAAAAATCTGAAGGAAAAAAAAGCAATGCTGGAGCCTGGACATTTGGGGAAAAATAGGAAAAAAATTGTTTTTCCATCATCTACTTATGCCAGGAGGTATCTCATTTAACCTCTGAGGTGTCCTAGGAGCTAGGTGTTCTTTGTCCAATTTCCAGAAAGAAAACCGAAGTGTAAAATCAAAGACATGAAAACAATTAGACTGTCATAGAGGGAAAAACGTTAGATCCCTTACCTCAACCACATGAAAAAAGAAACAAAATACTACACGGATTAAAAGGTAGCAATAACAACAAATATTATAAAAGCACTTCACGAAAATGTCAGAGACTGATTTTATTTCACAAAGTCCTCACAAAGAACACGCACAGCCCACAAGCCACGAGGAGACAACAGGCAGATGTGGGTACAGACTGTCAACACACATCTTCCTCTTCACAGCCCTTCCCACTTCTCCCCTGATTGTTTGTCTTCCTCCTGTTGATTTACAAAACTGTTCAATATTAACTATATTAACCCTCAGTACATTTCATTGAATGGCAGTGTTTCAATACTCCCCAGGGATTGTGCCTTTGTGGACACAGAGCAGTGCATGGAGTAAGCAGCACAGGCTTCGCCGTCCGGAGGAGCTGCGTTCTGCTGGCTGGCTTTTGCCACGGGGGCCTTAAGTTGACCTCCTTCATCTACAAGAGAGGTGGTAAGAGCATCTCCATAGGATACTGGGGCGTGGACCTGACAGTACATGGGAAGCTGTCCATCCTCTGCTTGGCACAAATCAGTGCTAAGCTTGCTCCTGGTGTCACAGACAAGGAGGTCAAATCTAGCCCAGGGATCTGCCTGTGGTGTCAGGCTCAGAAAGCTCTGACCCACCACAAGTTTATGAAAACATTGCTTTTGTTTCCTTCTAATATTTTATGGGTTCTGTTAATTCACATTTACTTATTTATTTATTTTATATTTTATTGTTAAATTTAATGGGGTGACATTGGTTGGTAACAATCAGACAGTTTCCCAATGGACAACTCCACATCACATCACCCATGCATCGCATTATGTGCCCAGCTCCCAGAATCAGGTCCCCCTCCAACCCCATATATCTGGTGCCCACTCCCCCCTCCCCACACAACTCTCCCTCCCCCCTCCCCCCTCCT
>PVKE010026883.1:0-21990 GCA_004027555.1 Craseonycteris thonglongyai
ATTTGTTAGAATTTGTGTCTTCTAGCTTTCTCTTTCTTCCACATCATCTCTAGAACCAAACTCTATTCTTTCACAAAATACTGAGCCTCTACCCCGGTTAATGGAATTACAAATTTGGCCATAAATCCAAACATCAAACTGCTTACAATTTGTTAGCAAGACAAGACACATAAATCAACATTTACATAAACAAGAAAGCTTTATGTACCATTTTACACCCTGATGTATATATATAAAAACATTATGAAAACTCCTACATTGGTGCCTAGGAAAGTATCTGTGCCTACATCAGTATCTAGAAACCCAATAAAATTGGCTCAATGAAAGAGCTAAACTAGGGGAAACCATCGACTCAGTGGGTTGAGCACTCATTTTGTAGCCCCGGAGACCAAGGATTGAATCCCGGCCCCAGCCCGTGTGGACCCATATGCTGAACTGGGGTGTGCTTCCCATGTGGGAGGCTCCTAGTTCAATTGTCACCACACCCTCCCCGCCCCTATTTGGCCCCTGGCTTGAGGGGGTGGGCCTCCATAGCCCAGTTCCTGCCCTTTTCGGCTTCTGCCCACCTGTGTGGAACAAAACCATGTCAAAAACTGATGATGTACAACTATGGAGACTTCTCTGGGACCTCCCCCTTCTCTCTGTCTCTGTCTCTCTCTATCTCTGTCTGTGTCAAAAATAATCAAATAAATCTTTTTTAAAAAAGAGCTAAATTAATGCAATGAAAGAAGAAAAATAAAAACAAAATGTGCTTTCATTACCACCAGAAGAATAAACAAGTAAAATCTAAGCCACCCACGAAAGCTGCTAAATCCACGAGAAGTGCCTGTGCCTCACTCCAGGCCTGGAAAGCATTGGCCCCTGTCAAGATTTGTAGCCGCTCAGCAGCCTGTTCTCAAAATAAAAGCAAGGGGCTCTCTGAAATAATCACTATGAAAAATACTTAGATTTTCTGAGGCCTTCATAAATACTCATTATCACTAAAATTTGCAAAACAGATGCCTTCATTTTAATTGAAGTTTAAAAGTACTTGAAGTAATGATGAAGATCTATGATTACTAGAATGTGTCTGTCAAGCGTTTGTCAAGACTCACTGGACTGATATTTTAATAGCCCTCAGGCAGGCCAGCCCATGCTGAAAAAGTACCTGCAAGGAAATCATAATAAAGCTTTTACAGTATGATTGGCTGTACTTTTTTACAACAAATCTGTGTAAAATGCTGTATTTAATTTGCTATTTCTTTTCATGATCAACTTTATTATTTATAAGTCATGAAATGTAAACATTGCAACTACAGAAATAAGGGTTCAATCCAATGATACTCCGATTTATTACTATTTTCTAAAACTTCATGAGGCTGTAAGTTAGAGGTCACCAGTAACAACAGCTAATATTTATTGAGCATTACTTTGTGCCTTTGCTGTGCTATGCATATACATAAAGATCTTTAATTCTCATACCAATACCATGATTTTACACTGTTACTGTATTTTGCCAAACTTACTACTTTATGTACCACTCAGAAAGAAAAATGAAGCTGTAATTAAACTACGATATATAATCGACTGTAAGACAAATTCTTATTGCTGAGATGTTGAAATGTAAAAATATGTCTTATAATCAATTAAACATAGTATCATTCCAATTTTATAGATATGGAAACTGAGATAAGTGAGCTTTTAAATAATTTCCCCAATGCTAGACAGGTAGTAACTTGCAGAAGTTTCATTAAAAAACAAAAAACAAAAAAACGTATTTTTTTTTAGCTGAGAAATTCTAGGGATGTCATTTGAGCTAGGCTGTGAATTAAGGCATATTAGTAAGCAGAGATGGAGAAAAGGAATGTAGGAGAGTAACACAACAGCAAGAGCATTTTGGTGGAAAAACTTAAGGAAGAATCAGAGAATATGAAATTATTCCATTTGGTGGAAATATATATGGTTGAAAATACAACTAAAAGTTTAGTTGTGGATAGTGATGTTTTTTTTTTGTTTGTTTGTTGTTTTTTTTAGCAACAGCAATATGCTCAGAATTGTATTTCCAAACCCAGTAAGATAAATCTAGCAACAGTGCACAAAATGAAAGGAAAGAAAGAGACTACAGGCAGGATGAAACTATTAATAGATAGCTATTGAAATTATCCCAGCAAAGTTAATGAGGTTCTGAACTAGGTTGGCAGCAATGGAAATAACAGAAAACACAGTGATGAAATGACATTTTGAATTTGTAGGCAGAGGATGGTGGTGTTACTAACAGAAAGAAGAAATACAAAAGAAAAATTAAATATGAATTATTTGAAAGACAGGATAGGCTCAGTTGGAAGTATTAAGCACTCCTATGCAATCAGAAATGAACAAATGGAGTTAAAGAGAATTGGGCTTGAGTTTAATCTGTGATGATCCACTGAGAGTTGATAGCTAAAGCCATTCAACTAAATGAGATCACCAGAAAGAAAACAGAGAGAAAAATAAGAACCAACACCAGCTTTGTAAGGAATGTGGGAAACAAAAGTAGGAGGAAAAAGCGTCAGAGATAAAAAAGTTTTTGCAGCAACAGCCATGCATGAGAAGTTAAAAACACATTCAAGAAAAGCTTATTTTATTTGTAAAGCCACCCCAACTGTCAAGATGCAGGTCTGACACAGTAGTGTCTACAATGTGTACCTACAATATGTATGTGTCTGTGTAGCAATTTGGGAAGAAAATGGGTGATGAACCCTTGGCCTGTAATATATGCATACCTAAATTCCTTACACAGTCCTTTGTGATTTGGCCCCTGCTTATGTGTCAGGTCTCATTTTCCATGACTCTCACCTCTCACTTTATGTTCTAGCAATACCAAGTCATTGTCCTTTGAACACATTTTGCTCACTCAGAGTCATGTTTCTACATGTGCTGTGCCCCTACCCTATGGCTCATTCATTAATTCCTGATCACTCCTAATTCTCTAAAACTACTCAGACTCTCCACTTTCCCTATGCTCCAGATACATCCAGTGTATATCTCCATGAAAGAGTCATCATACTGTTATAAGTTTCTTATCTGATGCCTCTTTCCAACCAACTGAGCTTCTAACAATGGCATATGGTAAATATTTTGTAAATGAGGACATGGGGATGCTAGAGAGAACATCACTGAATTGCCTGACCTTGAGAACCAGACAGAATAAAGAGGCAAGATAAATAAGAAAAAAATTGATAAACTATCAGTCCCTGAGAAATCATGACGAGAGGCATGTTCAGTAAAAGCATGGGCATGAAAGAACTATAAGGCTACAAAGTTTATGTACAGAAAGAGGAATTTCAGAGGTTGAAACTTTGAAGATGGTATTCCCAAAGTGTGGCTATGCCTCCATGCAGTTGAAAATGGAAATCAAAACTGTTGATAAAGACAAAGAATTATGAAGCCATATTAGAAGAATCAGCAATGAATATGGTAAATTACTAGTAAAGAGTTATCTTATATTTGTTTAACAGTTATAAAGTACTTACATTATTCCTTATTAAACAGATATGGAAATTGAGGATTGGAGAGGTTACATGATTTTTCTAAAGACACAGAGCTAATAATACTCACTACACCAAGCAGCCATTACAAAGAAAAAATTGTGAAATAGTAACAACAAAAAAAGGATATTGAAGAACACTGTTAATATCCCTCAATATCCACTCTCCCCTTCTTCTAGTTATACTATTTTTAACAAGCATATGGACCACCTAGAATAAAGACTACATTTCCCAGCTTCCCTTCCAGGTATAAGTCTCACCAAATGACTAAGTTCCAGCTAATGAGATAGAAGCAAATTAAGTCCTTTGATACTTTCCCGGAAACTTCCCTAAGCAATGACACCTTTTACTTTTTCTCCACCCAGCATTCTGTTGCCATCCTAACTATGAATGAGGGTGAGACTATACCTTAGGGGTGAAAGAAACTAAGAAGCCTGGGTCTCTGAGGAATTCCTGGACTAATGCTACACAACTTTAACCTTTTAGTTACAAGAGCAATAAACTTCTATCTTTTTAAAAATCAATGTTACTTGAGGCTTTCTGTCACAGCTGAACCTAATTAAAAATTATATATATGGGAAAGGATAATATTACAAACCGTAAAGGTGACTAAAATAGGGATGGGAAAGTTACTTAATTGGACTGGCAAAGATGAATGTTTCCTCAGTTCTGATGAAGGAATAATCACATTCCAATGCATTACTATTGATTTGTGGTAAGTAGAAGATACTAGATACCGGTACTAGATTTCCACCACTGTAAGTGGATCAGATGCTTTTGAGAATAAGAGTGAGGTTTTGGGGCATAGTGGAAGGAACCAGTGGATGGGCAGGACAAGTGTTAGGTGATATAGGGGCAGAGGGTAAACAGGACAGAATTAAGGATTTTTGTCAAGAACAGAGATAACGGAATTAGAAGTTGAAAGGTACACTAAGGGGACACACAATGACATTAAGTTTTCACAAAGAACCAGACAGTTCATATTAACAGAAGTCACTTTGGTTCTTAGGAAGTGTCTGTCTTAAAAAAACTGCTTTCACAAGATGACTTCTGTCCCATCACTAAGATGCAGTTATAAATGTTAAACATTCACGGCTGCTACTTAGAGATAATACAGGATTATGTACTGCTCTTTGTAGGATCAAACAGAATCAAGGGAATTTGATTTTTGGTTAGCCTGAAGCCAACCAATTTGTTCCAACAAAACTCCCCATAACCAGAGTCTGTTATAGAAAAGGAAATAACCAAATTCTACTACCTTAGCAGGACCTTGTCAAGTGAAGCACTACTAAAGGAGAATGTGTTATCAGGAAAGTTCATTTGTATTTTGGAAGATTAGTTGTTAGGAGAATTGGATCAATGTGCAATCAAGCTACAGAATAGGCAAAAAGGAGAAACTGTATTATGATTTGTTCAACTCACAACAAATGCAACACCGGATCAACAGTTCCTTGCAAATAGTCAAGCAATCAATTCCGAGGTTATGCTAGATGTATGTGGCTAGCACTATAGGCTGGCTGGACTGTGCCTCTTCTGCATCCACAAAGGAGTCATGACGTGCTTAACAAAGGGTTCTCTATCAAGCACTCAGCCATATATTTTTCAAAAAGTATATCTATTTCCTTCATAAACAGCATTGAGCACTTACCAAATCTAATAAAGGATGTCCCAAAATTCACGCAAGATTTGAATTTTGCGTCATTTGTGTGGTAAAGTGTTGCCAACAACAACAAAAAAGGCAGCCTGACAGTTCAAGGTTATTAAAAACAGAGCACTACACGAAAGAACAATGCGTTTTCATTGTTGAGCAATGAAAATTTACAATTTTTAATGATAAACCTGTGTTTTCTATTAAAATTACTTTTTGCATGAATTTTGGGACACCCTTATGAAAAATCTAATATAAAATGTGATTCAAAATGCAGTTAGAAAATGACCAATTTATGTCACATTGAAACAAACTCTTTCTTAAACCTGGTACAAAAATATGAAAGTATAAAATCATCAACACAAAAGAAGGCTGTAAAATAGTAAACTTTGCAAATCCTTAAGAATTCAAAAGATCGGGGGATGCTGGGATGGTTCAGCAGGTTGTGTGCTCGCTTTGCAGACCCATGGTCCAAGGATTGAATCCCAGCACTGGCCCATGTGCACACCCATATGCTGAACAATTATGGAGACTGTGCTGGGCCCTTGCCCTTCTCTCTGTCTCTCTGTCTATCTGTCTCACTCTGTCTAACAACAACAACAAAATAAATAAAAATAATCTTAAAAAAAAAAAAAAAGAATTCAAAAACTCAAACATGGAAACATTGTATTCCAAAGTCCAGTACCTTTTCCCTGAGATGTTTCATAAAGAACATGGTAAGGAGTAAGGCAAAGTTCTAAAAGAAGTGAATGAAGTAAATGAAGTAAATGAAGTAAATGAAGACATTTCTATTTATTGCAAAGCTTGCAGGAATATTGATAGGAATTAGAAACAGATGGGCTTGGCTGATACTGCAGAATACTTACATATGTCAAAGGTTGATATAAATTGTCTTTTATTACCATGGCTCAGAATCTTCAAGCACTTTTGGATCTGACAAGAATTCGACATACTGAACTATATCAAAGATTAGTACAATTTCAAAGACCCATAAGATTGTTTTAGGGTTAGAAATGTATCATGTTTATAAAAGCATATATGCACAGTATTTAATGAGAAATACCTTATGTCCAAAGAAATGAAAAGAACAGCACATCCTACACTTTCCTAACTCTGCCTACCTAGTATTCATGCTTGTTACATTTCCAATGTACCAGATATGACCATATGTCACAATTAAGAATATATCCACCAATTGACCCTCTATACTATTTTATTTAGACACTGACATATAAGGATAGAGAAGGGAGCCAGACTCCATACACACTCACCCAGGTAATGAAACTCTCAAACCCCTCTTCACTCATCCCCTTAATATCCTCACAGCACAGCTGTACTGCTGGTGAGAGAGTACATGAACAGGACTGGAGCTATACAGGGGTAGCTGAGAGACATCTGCCTGTTGGCAAAGCAGAACAAAATTTGCTACCATTGCAAGAAGTGGTCAAATGGTGCAGCTAAGAAAACTACACTAAATAATGAAAGGGGGAGGGGTTGGAGTTTATGAGTTAACATACTTAACACTCTGAGTTCTGACAATGATGGACAACACTCAAAGGAAGGAATGAGGAACACAAGTCCCAAAAACCTAGGTTCTACTAGTTCTTATTGGCTTTATTTGATCACTTCTCAAAAACTGAGTGTAATGTGGGAGAAGCCATATTGACACGGTTATCTTGCTGCATTTTCAGAATCATCTTGAAGCACTGCTTAATACAGAAGAATTCTTTCTTTAAAATATAACTAATGAACTTCTCAATATTTTTCATTAGCCTATCCTGCCAAGTAAACTTCTGCTCTCCTCATCCCAGCTGGAACTAGATCCCAAATCCCACATGTCTGAAGGTGAAGGAACAGGAAAGGAATTTCGGAGCTGACTGACAGTACCCAGTCCTGCCGCTAAAAGCAAGCAAGCCACTTACCTTTCCTGAACCTCCCTGTACTTTGCCCGCAGCAAGAGTAGAGACTAGATGATGTCTAATATCCCTTTAGTTTAACAACCTGTGAATGAATCTACAGTGGAACTGAACTCTGGGTCACAGCATTCATTGGGCATTCAGCAGAACGCCAGAATATGAAAAAGAAAAAAGAAAAAAGGAAAGGAAAGAATATAAAATAAAAACGACAAACTTCAGGGACAATGCTTTCTCTCTCCAACTGATTCTGGGTAACTTTGAGAACAGCGCTCTGAACCTCATAAGCTTAAAAACAAACATCAGCGTATGAAAAACAGCTCCTAACCGAATAAAGGTGAAAATGTGAAAACTGGCACCTTTGTGGCTCTGGAAAGACTACTTCCTCTTGCAATATCTGCTTTTGTGTTATTTCACTAAACCACAGGTGGCTGCAAGTTAGAGGGGGAAACGAAAGTGCCTCCAACTCAATCTCAGGCCTGACACTTTGCAGGGACCTTGCCAGCCCAGCTTGGACTTTAGATTTCGAAGAACAAGCTAAGAAAGGGGAAAACGCCGTGGCGTTACTCCTAAATGCCTGAATGCTTCTGAACTCGGGAGAGTGGTGGGCAAGGTGGCCACGCGGGGGTGTGGTCCCCTTCTCCATCCTGGCCTGGGAGACCGAGGGCCACGGTGGCTCCGGTACATCCCACTCCACCCCGGGGAGGTTGCCGGTCTGGGGCCGTGGAAGTCCTACCTGTGAAGGAGTCGGGGTAGATGGACTCCAGAGCCTCCAGCTCGTTGCGCTGCTCCTCGCCGTAATCTGTCATCGTGGTCCTCGCTGCTGCCCATGGATCGCCCAGACACCCAGGCGGCGAGCTGCAACTGAGACCGCGGCCGGGCGGGCGCAGGCGCAGAGTCCCCGGCTGGGAGGCCCGGGGCCCAAAGCCAGGCCGGGCCTGCTGAGCAAGAGCCTCGCGCCGGCCTCCGCTCGCTCCCTAGTTCCGCGTTCGACTCGTTGGGCCTGGCTAGAGGGACACTGAGTAGCCGTCTGTCGCACGCCCGCTCGGGATTTGCGGGAATGATGAAGGCTCCCGATCTGGCATTTGTCACGGACACCTAGGGCCGTTCCTGGGCTTTGCAGAGCCTGAGCCTAAGAAGCCCTTCAGCGCGGCATCCCCGCTCGATGTGTCTGGGCTGGAAGACGGCCTCGCGTGCCGGGGCGGGACAGTATCGCTGCTGGTGACACGCGGGGGGCTTCCGCTAGCTTCGTCGTTTCCGGTTCCCGGTTTGCGACCCTATGGCTTGGTGGGGCAGGAAGACACACCGTCTGGGGTTGGCTTTTGGTGGGGTCCGGGTAAGATTTCTCCGCCTCTCCGACCTCCAAGCCCCTTGGCATCCCACGGAAGTTGGACGAGAGGCCGAGAGCAGCGGGGAGTCTGGTGAGCAGAGGAGCGAAAGCTCTGCTAGTGCTTCGCTCGGGTCCGGAATGTTCCGCCCAACGGCCGAATAGCCTGTCCCAGTGCATCCTTGGAGAAATCGACCGGAAGTCCCGACATTTGGATTCTAGAATCTAGGTTCAGATCTCTAGACTTCACGTTTTTGTTTGTTTTGTTTTGTGGGTCGTCAAATTAGACTTCACATTCGAATTTGTAAAATGAACGCGCTGGACTCAGATTTAAATATGTCTCTGATTGCGTGTGTCTTTGAATTGGTGGAGGGGGTGATCGCAGTTTTGATAAGCAATGTAAAAGTATCAGTACCCCGAAAAATGTTCAGAACCTTTGACTTGGAAGAATAAATCTGAGGAATATACTTCAAATATGTGCATCTGTCATCTCCAAAATCATCACATCACTCACAAAGAAAAATTTCAAAAAATCGACAACGGCAAAAGCTAAGCAAATGGCTAAAAAAACGTGTTACTTTTATGAGAATAATATTAAAGAGCTACGTTTATAATAAAGGCACATGGTTATGTTAAGTCAAAATGTGGGAGAATATAAGAGAATACTCCACCATTAAAAGATTTTCCACATGTTTTTATATTGTCCTTTGTTTTGATTCTTGTTTTGAGGATGGTTTGGGCTCTGAAGTTTTCTCTTCCATTATATTAAAATGATGATGCACCATGGAATAGAGGCATCTTGATTTTTGGAAAGTATTACTGATAGCAGAGAAATACATTAAAACAAACCTTCAGGTACACTGGGTACTAATTTCATGTGTTAAGCTATTAAAGGGTGGGTTTGGAGCAAATTTTAACTTTCAGAAAAAATGTAGGAACTCCTGAAGCTGGTTGAGAATCGAATAAAATACAGGAAGTTGCTTTGCGAATGTAAGGTGCTTATTTTTCTGCATATCCTACGTTCAGAGAAATTAATTGTTACTCGGGAAACAAAGCAAACAGTTTAAAGTTTATATTAGAAAAAGGTTAATACTGGTAAGTTTTAGTCTAGTAAATGGAGTGCCGCTTTATTTACCTTCTTATTAACATAGATTTTTGATAAAACAATTTTCAAAACCTGCCATGTATTCACTGTAAAGCCTTCATATTTCAGGGTGCATAAGAGTGTTGTTTCCTTGTTTTTTAATACTGGAGATAACTCCCGAAGAGTTCCAGTGCTAATGTAATCAAGAGAACACATCACAAACTTTTGTCACACTACATGGGCATCATTAAGCATGTTTTTAGTTCATCTAAACAATGTTGACAACAATAAACATACTTCACAGAACACGGGATATTCCCACCAGAGGTGCCCGAAACCAATGGGGTGCCACAGCCCTTTCCTCAGTGCCCGCACAGGCAGTAACCCAGGGTGGGTTACTGTGCGCCTCGGATCAGGCAGTCCGCTGGGGCGGTGTGTCTGCTTTGTCCTCGGGCTTGCAAAGCTCCCTTCAGATCACTGCCCTTCCTCTCTGGACTCTGTTCTTCTGAAGACACTGTGCTCACCCAAGTTGGTCAAGTGCCTCCCCCACATGTGAATGTTACTGTGGGTCTCGCTCTGCCCACAGGCCCCTGGCCTGCCCTCCCAGCTGGTGGTGACGCGTGGAAGGCTAGGAGCAGCCAACCTGGAAAGGCTACGGGAGAGCGCAGGAAGGGAAGAAACTGAGTCCTAGAAAATTCCAAGAATGAACTCAAAATTCAGAACACCCTAACAGGCACTACTGAATTGCACTCTACCTTTTATTCTAATTCTGCCAGCAATTACTTGTTTGTTTTTTTTCTTTTGGTTTATTATCCCCAGAAAATACAGATCTCATAAGATCTGTTAAATCATTACTGGAGTAAAGATGTTTATTTTGCAGGCAGCTTTCTCATATTCAAATTGTCTCGAAGTGAAAGAATGGCAGTCAGGCATAAATTTAACAATATAAAACAACTGCTCTTGATTTATGAAATTTATATAATCAATAAAGCACCACATAGATCCAAGTTAGCTTTTTTTTTTTCCAATTTGGCATTTGTTTTATCACATTTCCAATGGAATATGTCCACATTATAAAACAGTTTATGACATATATATTTCTGTTGATGTTACTAACTGGCAACTATGGACAAAATACGTTAAAATATTTTTTTATTTGTAGTTCAGGCTGAAATATAAAAGCATGAAAAATATATGTAGCTGTTCTTTCTGCACTTTAGAACACATTGTGTTGTATATATTTAAAAAATATTATATATATATTTATTTTCCAGGAGTAACAGTTTCCCATAGGGTGGAGCATTAATGCATTTAGAATCAGAATGCTTGCCCTAGAAATTACCTAAAGAGGTCTTAATCCGGAGGGTGTCAGTCACTACAGGCTTGTGGGTTCATAAACTGAAGTGTATTCGTAAGTGCTGAATTTCCTATTACCACTCCAAAAAATTACCACACATCTATTGGCTTAAAACAATGCAAATATATTTATAGATCTGTAAGAACAGTATATATTTCTTACTGTTCTGACACAGGTCAGACAAAGGTCTCTGCGCTATAATCAAGGTGTCAGCAGAGCTATGTTCCTTCTGGAGGCTCTAGGAGAGAATCCATTGCCTTGATTTTCCAGTTTCCAGAGGCTGCCTGCATTGACTTCATCTTCAAAGTCAGCAATTGCTAATTTCTCAGGCAGCACTCTGACATATTTGACACTCTTTATCTGTTGCCAGGTTGCCTTCTCTCTGACTCTGATTCCTCCTGTGACCCTCTTATAAGGACCCCTGGGATTACATGGGCCCACCAGGATAATCCAGGGGTCCATCTCAAGTTCCTTAACCTGATCACATCCGCGATGTACTCTATTGACATATAAATTATAAAGCAATAATCACAAATTCCGGGGATTCGAACATGAACGTCTTTGGGGAGGCCATTATATAGCCTACCATACTGCAAACTCTGAGGTATGCGAGCCCGTGTCTGTGTGTATGCACAGTCTTTCTGGATATTTCCTCAAAATAGTTTTTTCCAGAATGGCTCTTCAAAGAGGTTCATGACTCAAAATAGTTTAATCACTCTCACAATTTAACCACCCTTCCCTATCTATTGTAAGAGAAAGTTAAAGTCCCAGAGAGACTGACTTGTATAAGACCATATGAATGATGAGAGCTTGATGTGCTGATTTGTTTTCAATAGGCCATAGTTATGAAGGTCAAAATGTGAGTCAGGAAATCACGCTCTCTCATCACACTGTCTATGCTATTTACTTTCATTTCAGAAATCTGTTTTATAATACATGAATCTGCTTACCAGTTTGTTGTAAAGAGTAAATGGGATCATTTTTTTTAAGTAGCAGGCTTATTATTTTTACTATTGTTTTCACTATAGGTGGGTGCAGCCACCTGTCAGGACCACTGGGGGGCAGCAGAGGAAACAATACTTGAAATCCATTTCTTACCAAAATTCTGGTGTACTGAGATTAGAATTTAATCATACTTGGTGATTAATACAGAAAAATAATTCAGGTCAGGAGTAATGTAATTTTTTCCTCTGGCTTTTTGGCCCAGGTATAACAGTTATAGATTTGTGCCTTACAGCTCAAAAAACCAGTTGTATAGCTGTATACTCTAAGGGCAGCCTGCCAGTATCTGTTCTTTCCTGACCAGTGCTAAAATTTGGTACACTTATTTAGAAGCTAAAACTGTATTTTTATACTTTGTATTTTGGGGTGCCAAATAACTACCTAGCTGGAAAGCCTTTTGATTGACCACGATATTTCAAAGTTTTAAAGTTAATGTGATTTCCCTTTGCGCTAAAAACAGAACTCAAGAAAACATTTGTAAAATAAAATTGTTGTTTCTTGTTACAATAATGCATTTGCTATTTTTAAAAATAAAACTGGATGTTGAGAACAAAGAAATGAGACAAAAAGATGATGAGTATAAGTATGGGTCTGCAATTCAAAAACATGAAGAAAGTTGACTAAGACATCTCCAAACATTGGGGTTGTATTTATCTCATGGAAAGAAGACAATTTAGGTTATGGCAGGGGATGAGGGAACTAACAAAATTCAGGTTAAGAAACAAATAAGTCTGTAGGTATGCCAAGCCACAGTGTTTGAGTAGTAGTAGTCAAAAGAATTTGGTAGCAGAATATAAGGTGGTATTAGACATAATTGATTTTAATTATAAGTTTTAAAATTACATAAATCCAATAAGCATGAAAAGGAGGAAGTACAATGCTTTTAATGGAAAAGTTTTGTCTAACTGGCAGTGGAACAAAAGAACACTTTGGACAAAAAAAAAAGACTGGGAATTTAACTTATTTAATTTGAAATGGATATATACAATTAAATCTGAAGGATGTGTACTAATGTTCACATAGATGGTATAAAACCCTTTGAAGGGGATGCTGGGATGGCTCAGTGGGTTGAGCGCTTGCTTTGCAGCCCCGGGGTCTAAGAATCGAGTCCTTGCCGCAGCCAGTGCGGGCCCATATGCTGAACTGGGGTGTGCCCCCAGTTCAGTTCTGCCTGGTGAGCCTCCCCTGTGGGAGGCCCCTGATTCAGCTCCTGCTCCTGGTGTGCTTCTCATGTAGGAAGCCCCCAGTGGGGGAGTGCCTCCCATGCAGGAGGCCCCCAGCCTGGTTCCTGCCCTGTGAGGCCAAGTGCTCACCTGTGGAGTTAAACTATATTGAAAGCTAATGAAGTACAACGATGGAGACTGCGCTTTGCCCTCCCCCTTCTCTCTCTCTCTCTGTTTCTCTGTCAAAAACAATAAAAATAAATCTTTAAAAAATGTTTAATTAAAAAAAAGAAAAACGCTTTGAAGCCATGTGGAGGAGCACAAGAATACTTACAATCCTACTACAAAGCTACAGTGGAAGATCATGATTAATTGACTCAAAATATAAATTGTATATTTCATATTCTCAAAGAATTTGATATAGAGAGGGATTCCAGCACCTAGTGGGGAAAAACTTTCCTGGTGTTAGTATATAAACAATTCTTATCTTCTTTCTGATGATGCATAACTTTATACACTGTTTGATTTTGCTGTTAACTGAAAATCTTACTGAGGAATGTTTACTGTGCTACATTTCCTGAAAACTAAAAAAATAACTCAGAGCATACTGTGAAGTGTTGATTTAACTCATGCATCCCAATATAGAAGAATTTCAAAAATTCTCAAATAAATAGAGCCATAGAATCTTAGCGCTGGAGGTGATAGTAAAGAATGAAATAAATGTGACCTTCTATATTTATGTGTCTCATTTATACCAGAGCCAAACAAGGACCCTAGTTACCCTTCCTACTTCTATTTTTTTTAAAGATCCCCTTTGCAATATCAATACAGTACGTAGAATTAGGTGACAAAGCGTAATAACTTTCCTTGGCCTTTATAAACATCAGTACATTAACATTCTTTTGAAAGTGGAATGGCTACAAATGTCTTTAGAGAAAGCTCAGAATCAAATTCAAGGATATTTTTCTTCCAGTAGGAACAATCTGGGCCTACTACCATTCTAGAAGATTGTATACATATTGACCTGTTTACATATAAACTTAAACGTAAAAAATTTTACTAAATTAAAATAAGGGACATCAAGAATTTATTTGTTCACTTTCTTGCCTTCCAGCAAGTAAAGTCTCATAATTCTTATTTTGTAGATGAAAAATGGAGTCCCAGAGAGACTAATTGACTTGCCTGATAAGTAATGGGGTCTCCTGTCCTAGCAAAGTGCTACATTATGCATCTCTTATTGGTTAAGAGAAATGGTTTTCTTAAAATTAACTTTCGATTTGTTTCTATTATAACACAAAACTAACTCTTCCATGAGTGTGTCAATGTTAATTACTGAGTAATTAATTTTAGTTTAGATATTCAAGTTCTCAGGTCTCCTTGAAAGTGAATCTTGAAAGTCAGCTTGACTATTGGCAGTGGGTCCATTACCTGGCAAGCAGCCATCGTTTTGGTACAAAAAATAAATTAAAGCCCTTGTTTTGTTTATTTTGCTCAGTGAACCAGTTATTTATGTGAATGTGGCAAAAATTAGGCACAAGATACTAAATACATTAGAAATAATCAAGATAACTTTAAAAAACTGTCAAATATTAGAAGTGCAAGGTCACACAGAGACATCAGGCAGTTTTTTGGAGTTCTAGATAATAGATATACAAATACAGGTCTTGCTTCTCCAAGTGGATTTTGAATAAAAAGGAGTAATTTGATATTAAAATGGCACAGATGGTATCTCTGAGGTAGAGCACAGTGGGGAAGCGCCCTAGAATAAACTTCATATGTCATAGTTATAAAAATGCTCCCGGTATGGAGGTGCTACAAATAACATTTATTTTCTAATGATGATACCATAGTGCATCATCCTTCCCTGGTTTTGGCAGGATGACTCAGGACTTCTTTGTATGGGCTTCTCCCTCACATGTTACAAGGCTTTTTATCCTGGTTTCCAGGAGATCAGATATGTAAGCTTGGAGAAAATGGAGGAAGAAGTGAAAATTTTCTGCTATATATAGGTAAAAAAAATTAAAAAAGAATTTAGAGACAGGGAAATATGATACAAGACATGGAATGCAAAGACAAAGAAAGTAACTTTTATTAGCACTTTTATTTTATGAAAGGCATTGTCCCGAGCACTTTGCTTATGTTATCACATTTAATGCTCAGAACAGGTCTACTATTTGCAGATAACAAAAAGACACTCAAAGTATTAATTTTTGTACAGCTACTAAGTTGTAGAACCAAGATTCAAATTTGTTATGACTCCAAATTCCACATTGTTTTAACTAGACCGATGTAGGCGTCAGTAGACCATCAATGAAATTTCAAAAGAGAGACTGGCACAATCAGAGAAACTGGTTTTGGAAATAGCATTTTGGAGGGACGTACATAAACAAATATTAGAAAAAGGTGAAAAAATTACACTGAAACGTCATCATCATAAAAATAAAGTATCTGTTAAGCAACCTGAACTGTGAAAGGTGCTATAATCAAGGTTTTAATTCAATACCTTCTGGTTTGTTTTCTTCGTTATCCTCATCCACCCTGTCTCCAAGGAAGCTATAGGGACCTTGCAAGTCGTCTCCCATGCCGAGAAGACTGGGTGCTGAAATATCTTTCCAGTCCTGACACGAGGGGATCCGGACGTGCTTGACCTCTGCGCTTCCAGGAACGAAGCCGAATAGTTTCTTCACGCGCTGCATGATGAGCAGGCGTGAGTGCTGCCGTGCGGCGCGTGCGAAGAGCTCCCTCTCGTTGTGGAGGTGGTCGGTCCAGTAGCGGTGCTGCAGCGGGCTGAGAGGAGAGCAGCACCCGGCCAAACAGCGGGAGCCCAGAGCAATGATGGTCGCCAAGGTGATCAAAAGCCAGCCCAGCATCTTCACATAAGCATCGAAAAGAAAACCAGAAAACATCAATACATTGAATAGTCAAGAAACAGCCGTGGTAGGAGGGATTCCTACCATACTGAGAACTAAACTGTGGGTAAGATATTTTTCTGGTGCTTCACATTAACAAGGTGCTGATCCTTTGACATGGATATAGGTGGGATGCAGGGTATAGGTCCAACCATTAATTTTGGTTTCAGGATTACAAAGAACTTTTAGCAGTTGACCTGGAACGGATCCTAAATAGTGTCCTTGAAGTGGCAGACGCTGTAACCCACCAATTACTCTTGCATAAAGTACACAAACATGTCCTCTGCTTCTAGCTCAACCTTACTTTCCAACCATCAGGTAGAAGCCCTGCATTCTCTGGGGGCTTAATAAATATTTGATAATGATGTTGATGAAAATGATGGTATGATAATAATGGTAATAATGGTAGCCTCCTAAGGTGTCTTCAATAATACGCCAACAAATATTCATTGATATTTCTTCCAGAATCACTCTTTCCTTTTATTTTTGTGACCAGAAAAGAAAGTCAGCCAGTAGACTCATATGTCCCTAAATGTATATCACCTAGTGTTTTCCTTTTCCTTTTCCTCCTCTTTCAGATAGTCATTTGATGACTATTTTTATAACTTGTGTTGAAATATACTTTTAAAGGAAAATGAACTAGATTTTATTTGCAACTATTTAGTTGACACCATTAAAGACTGATATGAACAGCTGTTTTCCATTCTTACAATCTTTTTTTTTTTCTAATTCTCTCTCTCTCTCTTTTTCTTTTTTCTTTTCAGTATTTAGCAGTTATGTAAAGTGAGAGACACAAGTTTCACACATTTAGGGAAGCCAATAATAGGTCGCCTCAGCCTGGGAGGTGAGGGTCTCTTCCACCGTTTGTGATTCACCAACAGGCCTGGAATTATCCAGTGTTTGCACAGCTGGATTATTGTACTCTGTGGAGGCTAACCCCTTCAAAGTGATACTAATCACAATTAAACTTAATAGAAACCAGCATGGCAGAGGAAAGGCCATCTCGATGTCACTCATTCATCAACTATCACTTATGGAACCCTAGGTTGATTTCCCACCATGCATGGGGCTTGGTTATGGGGATGTGGATGTGAGTGATTTAAGATACATTCATTCTTGTCAGAGTCTGTAAGCCTAAAGAGGGAGACAAAATAGCAAGCCAAGAAATATAATAAAATATGCTCGTTTTGGATGTGAGTAAACAAAGGGCCCGAGGAAGCACCAGAGAAGAGAAATGAACTTGTTTAAAAGAGAGGAGGTGATGTGCGGACATGAATTATTAAAGAGGAGTTCACCAGGTCTGAGAAGTTGAGGAAACTTCTAATAATAGAGAAAGACAGAAAACTAAAAGCATGAAGAGTTGGGAAAACACTTCACGCTGACAGTGTCGGAGGAGTCATGGGGAAAAGTTGTCAGGGACCAGATATTGAAGGACCTCATCTATCATGCCAATAATTGGGGTCTATAGTTAGGCTGGTAGGAAATCACTGAAGGATGTTATATAGGGCATGTTGGAAAGGGCTCATCATAAGTTGCACTTAGAAAGATAATTTTGGCCTAGGTGTAGAAGGTACATTGACATGGAGTGAAACTAAGGTTAGAAAGATATTTAAAAATGAAGTATAGGTAGAGAAGGGATTTGAACTTAATATGATCTGTGATCAACCCAGAATAATTCAACTGAAACACAGCATATATTCTTCAAATGAGACTGATGTTCAAGGTAATTGCAGAAGGTGGCCTGGTAAAATAGAAACAGCACGATCTTTGGATATCTCAAACAACCATTAGCTCTATAAACTTGGGAAAGTTGCATAAATTCTTTGAGCTTTGGCTTCAATGAAAAGAGGGTTGACTATACCTGTCTCTTAAAATTATGAGGATTAGAGTTAACATATGAAATATCTATACAGTATATGATGAGCATCTCAATAAATACTAGTTTTGTTGTCACCACCACTGGTTGAAGGCACTCAGAGCTATAAAACCATCTTTTCACAGAAACCTGTGTATTACCTATTAGTTTTTCTTAAGCAAGAGCATTTTTAAAAGTTAAAATTGCCCACTGATTATTTGACTTTTTATTTATATTCACATAGTTCTTCTGCCTGGGCTTTAAGGGTGGTATAAAAAATTTGATGCAAAGCCTATCTTAATGGCATTTTCAATTTTGTTTACACTGGGCAACACTTCAGTATTCTGTGTATTGATAGTAATTTTTTCAACTAAATATCACTAGCACTTCTAAATTTTAACAACTGAAAAGTAATAGGTCAAAAATGCCTTTGCAATAGGTAGTTTAAAAAAATATTTTTACCGTATTGCAGTAGTTTGAAAATGTGTCTTTTCCCTAATCCCTTGGAGAAACTGATGAAAACCAATGATTCTTTACTGACAAAAAGTGCACTTTTACCCTTTAAATATTTAACCTATATGTGCCTTAGGTTTAGGCCTTCACCCCACCTCATCCCACCCCTCACACAAACCTATCTGAGAACAATAAATTTAAAGCCATTATTGGTGTTTATTTCTAATTCTATTTAAACTTCCTGTAATTTTAGATGATATTTTAGTATATAAGAATGCACATTTTTAAAAATGCATTTTAGAATATGTATGTAATGTGATGGAATTTAGTAATATAGTAATAATTTTAATAATATCTAAAACTCATTGTTTTTATAGATATAGATACTGGACACAGTACTGAGCACTTTTGATATATTAGTTCATTTATTCTTCATGCCAACCTATGTGGTTGATCCTGTAAATATCCCCATTTTTTAGCTTAGAAAACTGAAGCATGGATAAGTTATATAACTTTCATAAGGTTTTGTAGATCAATAAATGGCAAAGTAAAGCTGAAAACTAGGTCTGCTGACTCCAAAGCCCAGCATCTTGACTGTATTTACATAGCTGCTCAGGAGAAATCACTTTGGTAAATGGCATCTAGTTAGTGTTCTATAACCAGACAATAAAGAAGCAGCAGTAATGTGAATTGTTTCCAGTGACTGTAGTTAATACGAGATAGAATAAAAGAAAAACAAAACCACAAACTTACTTGTGACTGGTACCTATGCAGAAGAGCTACTTCGTCTCTTACGACGGTCACATCAGATGGAGCTGATTTGAAACATGGAAACCCAGCTATGATCTCTTTCCGTTTGCTGGCACTGACATTGTCAAACACTGGGTGATGGCCTACAGATACAAATTCACTTGCTGCACATTCATAGTAGGTACCTGTCATCAGGGTGGCTGCCAGCCACGTCAATGGAGCTATGAGTGCCCTCCCAGTGATGTTCAAGAACCTCAGGAAAGCCAGCTTGCGCTCCAGAGGGCTGATTCTCCGGTGCGGAGGGGCACAGCTGCAGCAGTATTCACTGGTAATTGTCCACATTTGGCTTCTCAGAGCAAAACCAGCGACCAGAAGGATCAAGGCAGGAAGCACCAGAAAAGCAGAACCATAGTAGAAGTTTTTCCCAACCTGACAGGGACATCTGAACATGAAAGAGGAGAACAGATGTTGCCCACCAATAGTCAAAGCAGCAATTAAAGAATTGACGAACATTCCACTTCTCTGCAGAGAAGATACGATACTGTTGAGGGTAGAGCCCATGGTTGGGAAGTTCTTACCCAAATCAGCTGGTAACCCTTTCTGATCAGTAGACTCCTTCAGCTGGAAGCATTTTATGAGATCTTACTGGTTTAACTGGTTGAGTTAGTCGACCCAACATCCTTACATGTTTAAAGGATTCCAGCATCTTTCCTTGTGTACCTTGGGAATCCAGAGCTAATAAAAGCACTTCAGATTACAGCTGGAAGAAATTGAAGGAGAGCTTCATCCGGTATGAATGATGGTGAAAACTTCCTCAGTGTATCTTCCTACTAAAAAAAGGATGGCAAAGCAGGTTGCTGCTATCTTCCCACGCTGCTTTGTATGACACCAAATGCTCAGCACCAGCAAATAAATCATTGGAACAAAACAGAGAACATTCTTACCTTTGTACTAGTCCAGAATTTGGTTACTGTAAGGTCATGGCATAAAGAACAATGGAAATTATAAAAACCTAGAGTGAACCAAAATTGAGGGCTGTCTGCAGTGTCCATAACCCAACAACAATCCATTATGAGATGACAATCATCAACCTGTATGTCTGTGACTGCATGGCTTTGAAATATATAAAGCAAAAACTGGTAATATTATAAGGGGAGATTCTTATAAGCACAGAGAGAGGTTGTTTTTTTTTTAACATATCTTTATCAAAAAATGATTAATCAAGTGAATATTAGAAAGGATATAAAGATGGGAGAACAAAATTAGAAAGCTTTGTCTAAGATACATATACTACCTTAGATGTTCATTAAAATAGGGAATGAACATTTTTATAAGTTCCCAATAAATCATTTGCCAAGATATATTGATTATGTACAAGATCACAAGAGAAATTTCAGCATTAATCTTTAATAAAATGGCAACATTAAAAAGTCATGGTAATAGAATGCTATAGAATAGTGGTTGGTAATCTATGGTTTAGGGACCAAACTGACTTGCTGCCTGTTTTATGTGATTTTTGAGTTAAAAATAGGTTTTACATATTACAATGATTAGAAATTAAAAAAAAATTTGTGATGTGAAAATTACATAAAATTCAAATCTCATTGTTTACAAATAAAGTTTTATTGGTAAATATTCATGTCTATTCCTGAGATGTTTATGGTTGTTCGCTTTTCCTCCAAACAGCAGAATTCAGTAGGTGTGACAGTCTGTATGGCTGTAAAGGCTAAAATATTGACTATTCAGCCCTTTATAGAAAAGGTTTGCTAACTTCTGCTATACAGCTATGAAAATAAATTAACTGAAGTGACAACTATGGGTATGTATAAATCCTAACAACTTTGAAGGGAAAAAACACAAGTTATAGGATACATGCAGTATGATCCATTATGTAGAGCAGGGGTTCCCAACCTTTTTATACCCTAGGGTGTATTCTAAAATATCGGTAGGGCAGCGGGCACCAGCTATTTCTAAGGATATTTATTATTGAACAAGAATAAAAAATAATAAACAAAAATAATTTTAAAATAATAAATTTATTGTACAAATTATATACACACAAAGAAACATATATACAAAACGTAATACAAAGTAAATAAAAAACACACGTATAATAAAATCATTTAAAATAACATAAAAGAAAACATAAAAAAAACCAATCTGTCAGTGTGATCTTTGGCATTGCATTTCATTGGCCAGTGCCTCGTAATTAGGAGAGTATGATGACAACCCTGTTAGCAAACAATTATTAAGATGTTCATCGGTAAGTCGAGATCTATATCGTGATTTTATTAAATTCATGTTTGAAAACAAAGATTCGCATAAATACGTTGACCCGAAAAACGATTTGATTTTATATGCCGCTTTTTTTTTTAAATGGGAACCTTTCTTTGTCGACTATGTTCCATAAGTCCTCTGATATTAAGGATTTTAGCAAAATATCATTCTTAAGGTTCAAAATTTCTAACTCTAGTTCTTCTGCTTTCCCCTGAACAAGGTCTGCAATTCGTGCAGCTAGTTCTATTACATTTATTTGGCAAATAAAAGGATTGATACAGAAGGAGACAATTGGCTCGATATTTGTAAACTGCAGAAATCTCTCTTCAAACTGTTTTTGAAGCACTTGCAGGGTCTCAATAAATAATGACACGTATAATTCATTGTTACCTAGCATTTTCCTCATATATGGGAAGTGCACGAGAGACTTGATATGCAGATGTGATATCAACAAAGTCAATTTTGCTTTCAATGCGTTTACAGAGCTTATCATTTCAGCTCTATTTTTGTCTTTTCCCTGCAACTCCAAATTGAAAGAATCTAATTGTTCCATGGTGTCAGCAAGAAAACCCAAATCCACCAGCCAGCAAGAGTCTGTTAGTTCATCATAATTTTCATTTTTATCATGTATAAATGTTTTTATTTCTTCAATTAAGTTCACAAATCTTGTAAGAACTTTACCTTTACTGAGCCAACATACTTCAGTATGCAGGATGAGATCGTGTTCTTTATCTTCAGTATCTTCT
>PVKE010026884.1:0-21994 GCA_004027555.1 Craseonycteris thonglongyai
ATTAGCACTGACACGTTTAAGTAAATACGTATACTGTTGTAATTTTTGTCTTAAATGAGTAAAGTATGAATACTGTTTACATATTTAAAACATTCTTGTACCCGCATACACGAAAATTCCTAGGGGCAAATCCTACTTCGCGGTTTTTCAGCTTTCGTGGAAGGTTCTGGTCCCCATTAACCGCGAAAAACGAGGGATCGCTGTACTTCTTGAATTATGGGGGAAACCGTTACCATGCAACTAGAAATCCAACTACTTTGAAAATTTTAAAGACACTGGTCTTTTTTCTTTTCTATTTTTTTTTTCAGTGCTATTTATCTTAGAAAAGACAAATTATCAACTATCCAGAGATGAGTCCAATCTGTAGCTGCAATCAGTCAGTGAGATACAAATATCTCTAGCTTTCTTAAAATGCTAGTCATGGTACCATTTAAAGAGATGAGAAGACAGGCCAAAAATCACAAAGTTTATGCTTTTAAAGTGTTCAGGGTTTCAATCTGGAATTCTGGTAAAGCACAAAGTGACAAGGCTTCCTCCGAGATTAAAACTGTGCAGTGAAAAATATTTCTAACCCTTCTGACTCAAAATACAACAAAAAATAATTTTAAAAGACAGTCCTACTATAAAAATTTTAATTGCTCAAAGCAAAAGATACTTTCTCACTATATTAGTCTTAAGTATTTTTCTGTAAATCTCATATAACAACATTGAGGTTTAATAGGGTTTTCCAAAACAAATGAGAGCTTCAAAAGGAAAATAAATCTTCCCTGGAGTTAGTCCTGGACTAGTGGTCTGACCATAAAGGAGTCCTTTAACTTCCCAGCTCCTCAGTTTCCTAGTCTGTTTAATGGAAATGATAATAACTGTGCCTTTATGTATCTTTGCATGGATTCAATGAGAAAATCATCATTCAGTTGCTATTCAGTAGATGGTTATAGAGCATGAATTATCAGTTATCACCAGTGTAGGTTAGGGTTAAGGACATGGGCTCTGGGGTCAGATCACTTGCTGTGTGACTATGGGAATATTATAGGGACTTAAACTCTTTGGGCCTCAGTCAGCTATATAATATATATAATATATAGAGCCTAGTGCAAATTGAAAACACAGTACTTCTAGTTCAAAAAATTTTAAGACTTTCAAAACAGTGACAATACAACATTAAACTAAACTTAGAACTCTTGAGGTTCATGCAGTTGCACAGGTTATAGTCCATGAAACCAGTCCTGGCCTCAGATTCCTGCCCTGGGGTTAATAGTATCTACCTATAGGATTGGTATGAACATTACATGAGACAATACATGTTAAACAACTAGAACAGTGCCTGGCACATAGTAAATATTATGTAAGTGTGAACTATACAGATGTATATAACATGGGACACTAAAGTAATTTTTGAGTCAGAAAAGATCATGTCTCACAAATTTTAATTTTGTGGTATAATTTTTAAAATGCAAGAAAAGTTCCTGGTATTTTACATATTTTATTCTTTATCATTATTCCACTAAACTCTTCTTCTAGTACAACCCAACACCAATCCTTTTCCAGGTCTCGCCCTCTTTGACTAACTCAAGAGAAGGAAAAGGTATAGAGGTAGACTCTATACATCAGCTTCTTCAGGAACTCGTGGGGAGGGTCAAGTGCCTAAAATTCACTGGTCGAAACTTATTCTTAGAAACATATTCACACAAAAAAATAATAATCTCTTTGAGAAAATAGTAATGGAAAGCAACACAGACCCAATTAAATGGAATCTTCCCATCTTTGTCACACTTTGAGAGCAAGGAAGGAAAATCTGCAACATTGAGATATGGCCCCAAATCCATTTTTGTGCCTACTCTCTCCTCTTTACTTTGTGGAGGAACAAGTACTCGAACTCAGAATAAGAATATTAGAATTCAACATGTTCAAGATAATATTTTTTAATTAATTTATTTTTTTTATTTATTGGGGGTGACATTAATTGATATCAATTACATTGTCTCCAGGTGTACAATTCTACATTACATTGTCTATACATCGCATTATGTTCTCACCACCAAGAATCAGCTCACTTTCCATCACCATAGTTTGATTCCCCATTCCTACTCCCTCCCACCTATCTCTCCCTCCTACCCCACCCCTTACCCTCAGGTAATGACTAAACTATTGACTGTGTCCATGAGTCTGTTTCTTTGCTCCTTTCAGTTTTATATTCCACCTGTAAGTGAGGTCATATGTTTCCTGATTCTTTCATTCTGACTTACTTTGCTTAATAAAATGTTTTCAAGGTCCATCCATGTTTTCACAAATTGCTGTATTTCATCTTTTCTTATTGCTGAGTAGTATTCCATTGTGTAATGTACCACAACTTCTTTATCCAGTCATCTATCAGAGGACACTTTGGTTGATTCCATGACTTGGCCACCGTAAACAGTGCTGCAATGAACACTGTGGTACATATATCTTTGTGGATTAAGGTTTTCAGGTTTTTTGGGTAGATACCCAGGAGAGGGATTGCTGGGTCATATGGCAATTCCATTCCTAGTTTTTTGAGGAAACTCCACACTGCCTTCCACAGTGAATGTAGCAATTTACATTCCCACCAGCAGTTTATGAGGGTTTCTCTTTGTCCACAGCCTCTCCAGCACTTGTTATTCCTTGTCTTGTTGATTATAGACATTCTAACAGGTGTGAGGTCATATCTCATTGTGGTTTTGTGTGGTTTGTTATTTTTAATTGTTTGAGAGAAGGTGAGAGAGAGAGAGAGAGAGAGAAGACAAGACAAGAGAAAAGAGGCAGTCTCCATAGCTGTACATCATTAGCTGTGACATGGTTTTATTCCACACAGGTAAATGTGGGGCCAGGCAGGATGGAAACTGAAATGGGGATCTCCCACATGGGACACAAGAGCCCTCACCATCATGCCACCCTGGCTGCTATGCATTGCACTACAGGCTAGCATATAGGTTTGAATAGGCCAGGGCCAAAAATTGAAATCCAGACCATGATCGTGAGACAAGTGCTCAACTGCTGAGCTGTTCCAATATCCCCCAAGTTGATATTTAAAAATATCTTTCATGTGGGATTAATTAAACCTAACTATACTTACCAACATTGATAAAACATTAGGATTAAAATAGAACCATCAGTATTCTAAAGAGAGGTGACTAGAGTCCTATCATTGAAAGTGCCTATTTTTTTTAGAAGCAGGACATGATTTCAAATATTATCTCACTATATCTTTAAAAAGTAACAATTTCTTACTGACTGTATTTGGGAAATAATGTAGACATTTCCCCATTTCCAGACATTTGCTTTATATCCTAAAGTATGTATGTGTATGTGTATGTGTGTGTGTGTGTGTGTATGTGTGTGTGTATATATATATATATATATATATATATATATATATATATATATATATATATGACCAAAAATAGTAGTAGCAGTCATCATCATCATCATCATCATCATCATAGTAATAGTAATTTTCTTCCAAGGAGCTTAAAATACTTGTTAGATATCATTTTATAATAAAAAGAAGGCAAATGGACTATTGGACTGGCATTACTATCATTATTTAGATAATGATATAGCAGCTGCAGTGAATTTTAAAGTTGCTGAGCAAATCAAATATCTAAGAAATATAAAAAGGCAGAGGCATTTTCTCTTATTTTAACTTCTGAACTACATTTTCTCTATACAAGTCCTGGCTCATTGAGTTCTGATCACTCATCATGTAAATTACACCAGCATGAGCTGAAGACAAATAACAATTTAGAAAACGAGTGGCCAAATAGGGACTATCACATTAAACTATCTGTCTGGTTACTCAATATCTGTGATTCAAAAGTGGAGTAGCTATTTCAATACTGGCATCTGTGACAAATCTCATGCAATTGCTTCATGCAATTAGATTCTTTGGGAATAAACATTTAGACAGTAGAACAATACTTATTAGTCAGTTCTTATTAGTCGGTTATTAGCCCATCACTATAGACATTGTAGTCATTTTAGTGTACGAATAGCAATGATGCCATTTTTGTCTGAGGCTCTATTAGAACATTATCACTAATCCCTATGGACCAATAAATTTTGGTTCTTCAAATGTAAAACTTAAGTACAATTATTTGAAAGTGTGACAGATATGATCTCCCTACTGTCGGTATAACAGGATATGTTAAATAAATCACTTTACAGAGTCAGAATAGAAGAGTTCATTGGAATGTAGTTCCACTGGACAGGGGTTTTGGAATCAAGCAGAATTACCTACATACAATTTCTGTCCCCACCACTTACTATGTGAGTGAATGTGGCCAAGTTACTTGTAACTTTTTAAACCCTCCATCTTCTTGAACATAATATAATCATAAAAACAGTACCTACTTCATAGGGTTGCTACAAAAAATAATCTATGAAAGTGCTCAATATATATGAACTGCCATCTCTTTATTTATACATTAAAGTGCACTTAATTGAGTAGCATATTAGAGAAATACTATAGTGTCTAACATAACTTGGGATGTGAGTAAGTTTAACATAACCTCAAAGATCAATATTATCAGTTTTTCCAGCCACTATTAGCAGAGCAAGTAGTTTTTGAATGGGCTCTCAAGAATTCATCTAGGGGCTCTGAGATTTACTTGGGGTAAGGAAGTAGTGGAATGGTGGGTTGTATGGAGGAATGGTGGAATAGAGACATAAAATTTGAAAAGACCAAAGTAGACTGATACAGCATTGTCTTAAGTCCACCAGAGCATCTCAACATCATGTGAAGATATCACTGATTCGTAGCTTTCTCTCACACTCACATCCAATCCATCAGCTAATGGTCAGTACTACCTTCAAAATATATCTAAAATCTGACCATGTCAGACCACCTGTAACTCTGCCCCTCTAATCTACATCACTACCATTTTTTATTATTCTCCCTTCTACTCCCAGCCCTCCCACAAAATCTGTTCTCAACACCACAGCCATAGTGTTCCCGCTGAAACCTAAACCAGATCTTTTCACTCTCTCTGACCTAGCCACAATGGTCTCCTTGCTGTTCTGCCAACATATCAAGCACACTGTCTCAAGGCCTTTGCACTCATTACGCCTACTGTCTGGACCACTTTTCAGCATGGCATCCACATAGACACTTCCTTCAGATTTCTCTTCAAATAGCACTTTACCAGAGGTGCCCTCTCTGACCCTACTACATACAAGGGCTGCCCATAAAGTATCCAGTCATGTAACTGTTCTCATTATATTAACAATGGCTGGATTTTTTTTTTGAGACAGTCCTAGTAAACTAGTTTCCTCACCACCATCACTTTCTTTCTCTTCACCCTGCACTTATCACCACCACCAGGGAAGTCCTTTATTCACTGTTTATTGTATGATAACCCCACTAAAATTTAAATTCCATAAAAGGAAAAACTTCTTTATTTTGTTCATAATTTTACCCCAATACCTAAATTAGTCACCAGGACACAGTAGGTGCTTAACAAAACTTCATAATTAACTGGCAGAGTGAAGCACAGAGCAGTATCCTGGCTAAGTTTTAGGATCTTGGCTTATAAAAGTGAGTAGATGATGGTGCATTCACTGAGATTGGGAATTCAATAAGAGAACCAGATCAGGTGCATTACATCTCTACTGTTGCATAGCAAATTACCCCAAAAGGTAGTAACTTAAAACAAAAGCTCAGGGTTTCTGAAATTTGGAAGTATGAACTCAGGTGGTTCTGACACAGGTTCGCCATTAAGCTGAAACTGAGCTACCAGCCAAGACTGCAATTATCTAAGGAGGCTATTTTGACTGAAGAATCCACTCCCAAACTTACTCCTGTGATAGTTCACAGGTCTCAGTTTCTCCTTAGTTATTGACAAAAAACTTCAGTTACTTGCAACATGAGCCTCTCCATAGGCCTGCTCAGAACACCATGGTAGCTTGCTTTCTCATCCCCCACCCCACCACCACCACCATTCTTCCCACAAGTGAGATATCCGAAAATACAAGCAAGAGAACGCATTCAAGATGGAAACTGCAGATTTTTTTTAACTACCATCAAAAGTGAAATACCTCACTTCGGCTATATGGTATTGGTCACAAAGAGCAACCCTGGTACAACGTAGGAGGAGACTACACAAGTGGGTAAACAACTGGAAGTACGGATCATTAGGGGCCAGTGTGGAAACTGGCCAATACAGGGGGAAAACTGTGAATTCAGCAAAGGACAGGATAACTTTGAAGGACTCCTGATATATTTATTAAGGGGAAATGTCTGGGAGACAGTGGTAGGGATAGTTTTAGAAAATGACAACAAGTCAAGAGATCCAAGAAAACATCCTGAATTAAGTTTGCTTCCATTATAATCCCAGCTTGTAGTTCAAATTACCTTAAAATCTCAAAGCAATGGAAATTAAAGTTGATCTACATTTATTTTATGTTATACTACTACTCTTATTTCTGATGTATGAATTTTGAAGAGTATATAGTTTTCAAAATAAAGGGAAACCTTACACTCTATAACTAATAACTAATATTAAATGATGTAACTTGTACTATTAATTAATTCTATAATAGTAACAACATTTAGTGGATTAAGGAAGGTTTATAAAGGATAAAATCAGAACAGAAAAAATCCACTTTCTATTCTTCCCACACTTCATTCATTGTGAAGTTTGAGATTATCAGGCAAGTACAACTCAACATCCCCCTACCTAACTCAAGTCTTCTCCATTACTTTCCATCTCAGGAAAAGAAAAAAGAAAAAAGGATAATGTCTTTAAGTGTCCTTTTTTTTTTTTAAGATTTGTTTTTATTGTTTTTTATAGAGAGAAGAGGGAGGGTCCAGAGCAACCCCCATAGTTGCACATCATCATCTTTCCATAGATTTTCTTTCCACAGGTGGGTGTGGCACTGCACAGGGCAGGAACCAGCCAGGGGCCTCCAGCATATGGGTCCCCATGGGCTGGAGCCAGGATTTAATCCTCAGACCCCGGGGCTGCAAAAATAGCACCCAACCCACTGAGCCACCCCAGCATCTCCTCCAAATGTCCCTTAATGCCACCTGGCCCCACCATCTCTAAGAACTTGCTTATGAATGACCTTCCCACTTCTCAAATCACATGGGATCCTCTCAGCCTTACAGTCATGTGCACATGTCCTCTTGTTAAACAGCCTTTCATTACCTTGGTTTCCTTTCCTCATCAACTACAATCCTATCTGCTTTCTTCCTTTCTCTGTCAAACTTTACAAAGAAAATACACTTACAACTTTCTATGTTTTTCCCTCCCTTTACTGAAATCTGATATACGAAGGCTGTCTGGGAAAAAAATTCAGCCATTGTCAATATAATGAGAACAATTACATGGCTGGATACTTTCCCGATAGTCCTCATATAGTCTCATCTGCTCTGTTGAAACTGCTTTCCCAAGGGCACCAAAGACCTTTTATCCATGATGTCCATTAGCTTTTTCTCACTTTCATCTTTCTCTGCAGCATTCGATTGTGTCAGCAGCCTTCCTGTATCAAAAGTCTCATTCTGGTTCACTAAAGGCTTTTCTGCTCTCACCACCCCTCTCTCTTCTTTGTCTGTGTCTACTCCATCCCCTGATACCAACCTAAATATAGATATCTCCCAAAGATTAATCTATAAATTACTTTTCCTCTTTCAATGTTATCTCCCTTGTCGGTTTAATTCAGGCTCATAACTTGAAACACTGCCTAGATATTGATAATTTCTACATGTCTATTTATAGCTTATTTATATCTCAAGGTCAGCCCCACATTTTTAACTACAAACTTACATTTTTAACTAAACTTAGTATATTTCCTCTTTCTAGAGATACCAGCCTCCTGAGCCCCTAGGCTGAAAAGAGTTTCACACCATTTACACTTCACTTTTCCTTAACTGCCAACATGTAATCAATATTCATTCTGCCTTCATAACACATATAACATCCATTTCTTCTTCATTCTCAGAACCAGTCTCTCACTCCAGGTCCTTGTGATTTCTCATCTGGACCACTGATACAGTCACCAAGTTCTTTGCTTTCATCTATTTCTTTCTCTCAATGGTCTGTTTTATATAGAATGCCAGAACCTTCTCAAATATCCTTAGAAAAAACTTCAATGACTCCCTATTAGAAAATAAAGCATGTAGGGGTTCAGAGCAGGCCTCCCCAAAATGTGCCACCATAGCATGTGAATTATTTTGAGCTGAAGGCAATGAAGAGAAGATCCTGCAGGCTCATGAGTAACTTCTATCTCACCCTTAAACAATTTAAATTAGGGACCTTGCCCCTAATAAGAGTTATCAACAGACCTATCTATAGGTCAAGGCAAACTACTAAATACTGAACATTTACGGTATTTGCTGTTCTTATTATCCTACAATGACCCTCTGGAGCTCCAAGGTGTCTTACCTCATCTTTAGCTCTGAATATCATATATACCTCATTTGAACTTTCTGTCTCTGAACCTCTCTGATTCTGCAGCATGTGAGGCTCCCATATATACATGTAATTAAAATTCAACTATTTTCTCTTATTAATTGCTCTCAAATAGGTTTAATTATTCGACCTGCTGAAATAAACTTGAAAGGTAGACAGACACACATTTCTTCCCCTTACACAAGTCCAAACTTCTTACTTTGACATTTTATTCTCTCCATTAACTGACCTGTACTTACATTTGAAAATCATTTACCAACCTCACAAAAAGAGCCCCAGCCTTCTTGCTTCAGTTACTGCTTTTGAGTATACTCAAAGATATGAAGTTCACTACCAATATATGAAACTGCAAAAGTAGTTGTTTGGCCAGTGATTAATTATAAAATATTTTATTTGTTAAAGAAATAAATATTGATGACACTTATTAAAGAAAAATAAGGTATACTTTATTCATGGGGCCTATCCTTGTTGGAATAGGGAATGTGGAAATGGAGTTTTGCAGTAGGGGGAGAGCCAGGGCTCAACTCTGAAAACAAGGAGAATTGGAAATTTGTAGCCAAGGAGCAGAGCGAGTGATGATCAGTGGCTGAAAAATTACTGAAAGGAAATGTCAGGGGCACAAGGAGATCCTGGCTAAACCAACCTAACAGGATTCTTGCTAAAGAAAGACAAGGGTGATCAGATACCACCTGGAAATGGTAATGAGTGTGCAACCTGATCAAATATTGAGGGTATTCAGATATCAAGGATGGAGACTATAGCTAAGCTGAATTCGCAGAACTTGCAAAAACTGGACAATGCAGAAACAAAGAATCCAAAATGTCACAGCCTAATGGAGAAGAGAGTCTGAGAAACCTGAGTAAAGTTTGGTCAAGAAAAAAATTTTTGTCAATCTCAGCTGAGTGAAAATGTTAACAACGCCCTAAAAATGATCCCCATGTCTCATTTGTTGAAGAACAAGAAATGGTTTTCAATGAAAAAATTTCTATCAATACATTTAATAACTCTTTATCTGCAAGAGGACTGATATCTCATCATTCAATCAAATGCAAAGCTTTGTGTCTGTCTAGTTGGACGGGTAATAATTAAACCATGCAGACAATTTTTAATAGCATCCTTTTCTTAGTTTTCTAATGAAAATAAAATCTTAACCAATATGTAGGAATGTGCCAAGAGACATACTATTTTGCCCACGAAAGACAATTATCTACTACCGTGTTTCCCCGAAAGTAAGACATCCCCCGAAAATAAGACCTACTTACAGTTTTGCCTCTCGCTGAAATATAAGGCATCCCTCCGAAAATAAGACCTCCCCGATAATAAGACCTCCCCCAAACATAAGGCCTCCCTGATAATAAGGCCCCCCGAAGCTACCGCAACTCTGGACTCTGGACCGAAGCGGCAGGTGCCACCGCGCAGCTCACTGTTGGCTGCAGCACAGCCGGAACAGACAGGAAGTGCGAGGTCTCTTTTAATCAGAAGATGATGACATGACTGTCATTGAATAAATGAGTAAATGTACCATAGATCGTTGTACATGGAAATAATGGTAGTAACAAGAAATTCTCGATACTGTAGGATTCACAGTTTGTCTGGTTAAGCTGGTTTGTGATGACAACTACTACCGTACCGTATACAGGTAATAAATTTCCTTTTTTTTTGTTCAACAATAAATATGTACCATATTCTTCTTCATGGAAAAATAAGACATCCCCTGAAAATAAGACCTAGCACATCTTTGGGAGCAAAAATTAATATAAGACACTGTCTTATTTTCAGGGAAACAGGGTAACAACATATTACTTATCTGATTGGTACTAATACCTTATAGCTTTATCTATAAATTTAGAGGTGAAATCATCAACAATTACAGTCACCAATAAATTTTGTGAGCTGAAAATCCACCAAAAATATGTAAATTACAATTCTACAATATAGTGGCTAATTCTATCCAAGTCAATATCAGATACTATACTAAAATTTAAACGCATTTTAAAGATTTATTTTTATTGTTTTTTGACAGAAAGAGACAGAGACAGAGAGAAAGGGGAGGGCCCAGAGCAGTCTCCATAGTTGACAGCATTAGTTTTCCAGATAGTTTCACTCCACAGGTGAGCACGGGGCTGTGCAGGGCAGGAACTGGGCCAAAGCCTCCCACAGAGGCCCCAGCAAGAACTGAACTGGGGACACACCCCAGTTCAGCATATGGGTCCACCTGGGCTGGAGCCAGAATTTGATTCTCGGTCTCTGGGGCTGCAAAGCAAGCGCTTAATCCGCTGAGCCATCCCAGCTTCCCTAAATAAATTTTAAGCAGTGTGAAACTCCTGCAAATTTGACAATAAGTCACTCAAACCAAAATATTCTTCTCTTCTGCATGATATTAGACTAAAAGAGAGAAAAGCGATTAAACTAATTGATCATCCCTGCACACAATTTTATATTCCACTTGCTAATTGTCTCCGGCTCTTCAGGGTATACTAGCTCCACCAGTCATGTCTTGGTCCTCACATTCCTGGCTCTAGTCATAAGCCTAGCAATGATGGCTACAGAGCTGCTTTCTTAAGTAAAGCAGGTATGATCCAGACAGACATAGAGGAAATGTACTTAACAACAACAACAAGAAGTATTTCTTTGATTCCAATTCCTAATTCTAAATTAATTCTATAATTGTAAAACAATTTTATTACTTCCCAATATGGGTAAAGCATATTACATGTATTACATGTAATTACATATTACAATCACAAGTAACATGTTGATCTGAAAAGAAAGGTTTTACTATAACACTCTTTGACAAGCACTGATCATCCAGTAAAGGTCTGTAGAGAAAACACTAGACATGGAGCGAGAAGACTCATTTGGAATCCCAGTGCTGCCACTTTTCAGCTCAATATGTCACATATCTCTTTGAACTTCAGTTTCCTCAAGTGCAAAAGAGAGGTAACAATTCTCTAAGGAAATAGTCTGATGGATGTAAAAAGTGAAACAATGAATGAGAAAATCATTTTGTGAAAACCGTAAAGTCATATACAAATATAAGGCATGTTTTCTATGAGGCCTGGAAAATTCCTCCTTATCAAAACCTGATTCCTGAGGTCACGTTCACATCACCAGGAAATTGGTATTTCTCAGGCTGAAAAACATCTAGTTCCATGTGTCTCAGTATGAAACTGAAAAGCAGTGCACTTTGATTGACTGATGATTGTATAACTTTGAAGAAAACTGAGCTAAAATAGAACTTAGGTAATAATATGGTGAAACCGAACAATATTAGAGGCAAGAAGTTCTGCTAGGCTTCAGCTTAAGAAGACAAAAATATGAAACAAAAATATACATTTCTCTCAAAATCCATAAAGAGTTTGCATTTATTGGTGTCAGCAAGCACACTCTAAAACCTATGGATCACTTGAGGACCAGCTATAATCTTCCTGGAAAGAAAAGAGAAAACCTTAATTTCTTTCTCTCCAAATCTCTTCTTCTTTAATATGGCAACATCTTTTCTCAATTCTTATGTCTATCTGAGAATAGAAAATTAATATTGCAGTCCTTTTTTTTTAATAACTAATATACCCCTCTCTATATTTGTCTTATACCAAATCCCATCCACTTACAGTAATGGAGGCTTAGTTCTCATGCTAGACACATATTTATATTTACATATCCACAAAGGATGATACATGTACAGTGATGCCTTGGAATTTGAACTTAATCCATCCCAGAACCCTGTTCAAGTTCCAAAACATTTGAGTTCCAAGACGAGTGGGTGTTCGAATAGAGCTACAGGCCATACAGGCAATACATACCACATGAACAACATGTTGGCATTTGGATTCCAAAGCAGTGTTCAGATTCCAAGGCAAAATTTGTTTGATTTTTTTCGTTTGGATTCAAAGTTGCTCGAGTTTGGGGGTGTTCGGATTCCAAGGTATCACTGTATATGTCTGATTAGTTGAAGTTAATCAAACATCTAATCATGGAATAGAAGACTATACCAGAAACACTGGTTATCAATAAGGCCAAAATCTTAAAACTTAAAAAGAAGGAGTCACTGTTGGACTATAATCAGAGGCATTAGAAATGTTAATGAAAAGATGAAATTAAACTTTCCCTTTGGCCTTTCCCTGTCTTTTTTTTTTTTGGTACAGTGCTTTTATGATATTTACTAATTGCCTAGATAATCTCACACACATCTACCATGACCCTTCCTGCTGTAAATATCTCTGCCCACCTCTTTTCAAACATAGCTCCTTTAGTATGACTTAACTATCTTCTGATTATAGCAATTTTCTCACAAATATGAGAGTGACTTCCATTAATATTTTATATATAGATATATAGATATGTAGATATATAGATATTTTAAATAGTTTTCAAACCTAAAATGACAACTCTTTGGTAGTGGCTTTTATGAATTGTGGTAGTCTAAGTACAAAAGAGATGTATGATGATAAAAAGATAAAAGATATTCATAAATAGTAGATAATAGTCCGAGAGACAGACAGACAGAGGTAATAAATAGGTACATAAGATAGCTACATGGATGATAGCCAAGCAGCCAGAAATTAAGTGAATATGTGTCTGTGCATGTTTATATGTACATATATTCCTATTTGAGAGAGAATAGTCTTTAAATAACACGACTTTAGACAAGTTCCTGGTGTGTTATATGTGAGGTCAGCCATAAAATGAAACAACCATTTTCTCCCTGAGCCAAGTAAAACATCAAACAATGAACAAGTCCCTTGCAAAAATGCTTCTTATACTGCAATCCTGTATCATTTTTTAATCTTAGGTAAAAATGATTTCTAAAATTGGTTCTGGACCCTCAAATTGTTCATGATTGTAGCACTTCTTATTCTGAAGTCTCTCTTTGATGTCTTTGTCTCCATGACAAGTTCCTAGAAAAACCTACTCTTCGCCTTTCCTGAAAATAGTTCCTTGCTTCAAGAAACTTTCCTATGGTGCTCTCTTTCAAGATTATTCAATTTGGACAATAGCTACAATATTGAGATCAGTCTATAGAGGATTATTACATTTAAGTTAATCATATGATATTGATGTTTTATGCAATTTTTGAAGTCAAGGAAATGAGTATAAACTCTGTATTATGAATAAGGAAAGCATAAGTACAAACTTAAACTTACAGAGCCATATATAACTTATAACTAATAGACCATTTGTAGAAGCATCTGATGCACATAAAATTAGGAATCACAAGTCCTTGTTCCAATCCTCTCTACTATTACTTAACAAAACAACCACTCGGTCTCTGTTTTCTCCTAGAAAACACTAACATTTGTCCTGCCTGACTCAGAGGGCTATGCTGAGAATCAAATAAAACAATATATTTTAAAATACTAATTGCTTTCTTACTACTATTTAGTCAAAGGACATTGTAAATTGGTTTTGGTTTTTCAGGAAAACAGAAGTCTCTACCTTTATTATTAACTTCCAGATCTAAAGACTTTTTGTAGCTTAAAGTTTCTGACTTTCTGCTAGAAAGGCCAAACTACAGATATGAGGCAAAGGGCCTTGGTAGTGGTAGCTTTGTTCAGTAATTGCTTAAAATTCTGTAAATTTTAAGACACAGTTTTTAAGGACAGTGGAAGGACTGCACGAAGTTGAAGAGAGTAGAGTAGAAGGAGCACTAGGCAGAGTTCCTAGATCCTCTGAAGCCAACTTACTCTCTCTATTACTCTAAACTTTAGTCATATTTCTCCAGCCTTGAATTCTCTAAGTAGTTTACTTCATATTGACCTTTCTTCTCTTAAAATTATGTTTCTTTGAGTAAAGATTAAGTCTCCTTGCAACCCACTTTTTCTCCCCAGCTTTATGTATTTGTAAGCAATTAGAAAAGTTGACAATTACAAGACTAAAATGTATGCCCCCAAAATAATGCTTTCGCTTTGTCATTCCACTACTCAAACCATTCAGTGTCTTCTTACTAACAATAAGGAGTCCATTTGGCTTTGGCAGCCTTACAAGGTTCAGCACAATATGACTTCAGCTCTTCACCCCAGATCATCTCCTAACACTCCCAACAGCAGCCATGCTGATAGATATTCATGTGCCTTCCCTACCCAACCCCACAAGCAATTCTTTCTATCTACCCATTCAAAGTTTACCCAATCTTAGAGGCCACTATAAAAATTTCTGCCTTCTTTAAAGACCTTTCTAGCTATTTCAAACTGATACCATTCACCAATATTTGAAGTAATTCTTTTCATCACTTGCTCATCTTTGTCTTTTGCTATTATCTGATTGTTTCATGAATATGTATCTAGTTTTCACCTGTAAATGGTAAGCTGAAGATAAAGGGATAAACTTAAGAGTAGGGAAAACCTTTAAACCATTGTAGGGAAAAGAAATTAATCATATAACCAATAAAAGATGGAGGTAAACAGAGTTAATAATGTCATCCTCACAGACCTTCAAATTTGTCATAGTTTTTATTAGGGTAGATAGTAATTTTGTTCTATTTATTATGAAGGACATACCTTACAGTGAGATTGAACTTTGATCTTTCAATGCTATATCTGCATACAATTTAGTCTCTACTTCCCTAAAAGTGCAACAAGTATCAGAATAGAAAGCCCAATTGTTCCCATTAAGACTGTCACCAAAGCATATGAGTATAAACATACACCATTAAAGACAAAAAAAAAAAAATCAGGTTTGAGACTATTATAGTTTAATTTATACCAAGTGTAGGTGTTGATAATATTTCTAACATCTCTAGCTATTCGTCATTCATTTCTTCCACATAAAATCTTTTTCTTTTGAAAGTCAAAGGGAAATGAGGCATATAAATAAAGTTTCACAAAATTTTAACTCTTCCTCCCAACTACCGGTACTTCACAGTCCTAGTGCTGGTAAGATTTTAGAAGGTTGTGAATATACCACTGCTAAAGCTGGAACTTTGACTTACAAGAAAAATAAGTATGTACAGAGTTTGATTATGTTTCTCAATGGTATTTCTGAAGTCATTTTTGGGGAAAAAATATTAAATAAAATGAAATAGAACTAAAACTCAAGATACAAATACTCTGTGTCTATGTTTATCACTTAACTAAGGCATTTTATATCTTGTAGACTTTACTTTTTCCCACAATTTAATATATTTTATTTCATAACTATTGGAACAGAGTAAAGGTAAAGTGTGAGGAGTCTGATGAGAAGTGCCAAACAGAAACCAAGTTTATGCTTTGCAATATTGGGAAATAATAAGAAAATTTTCTAGAAATAGCTGTAATATGTGTGGTTTTGAGGCCAAGTTGACATATTAGAAAAGAATGTTGAGATCAAAGTAGAAACCCTACAGCAAGTAAAAATTTACAAATTAGAGAATTTAGCAAAAATATACAGATAGAACGCTAAAAATCTGTGCAAAATTTAACCTGGGGTGAAATATTTCTTGGCATATGTTACCTTTGTCATAAGCTGAGTTTTTCTTAGAAATTGTGGAAGTCAGCTTAACTTTATTTAGTTGATAATTACCATCCCTGTAAGAAAGTCTTCTGAAGGCTCTCATTTGTGATTGTACCAACTCCTCTGAGACAAATATATACAAGTTTCCCTCACTTGGCCCCCTTTCCACTTGACCTGAATTGTCTCTGGACCTCAGGTTATCACTTTCATCATGCTTATCCAAATTTAAAGAAATTTTCTTCCTGTTGAACTTCACCAAGTTTGCTTTAGTGACCTACCAACACCCTTTATATGTCTGTGTTCAGCTCCTTTAATTTCAGCATGAACATCTCAAAGAAGACATAATCTACTACCTGCTTTATGTTATGGTAGCCCAGCTTTTAACCCCATGAAAATCAGTATTATAAAGGAATGAGAAACTGCCATGCCTTGAAACATAAAGAAACCTTTGCACTCTGTAAAATCAGACCATTAAGTTTGGATGAGTTTTGAATTCTTATTTATGGTAAACTGTCCAAACAGTTTACCATAATTTAAGGAAATAAGATAGTTTCCTTAAGAACAACCTTCTTGATTCAACTCAGTTCTAAAAACTTATCTCCTCCTCCTGTGCTCCCTCCAATAGCTGCCCCAAACTTATGTGGCTTGGTCATATGAGTAGGACCCAGATAGTTTCCTTTAGTAATCCAGTTTATCTTACAATATTTTCTGAAAACAGAAATTTCCCTTTTGTTTTCATTTTCTCAAAAGAATCACTCTCAATTTGATAGTGCATAAGTTGAGTATACCTTTTCTTTTTCTCTTCCCCCTCTATCACCCAACTATTTGGTGACTCTCATAATAAAGTTCTGAGAGATAATGGAAGAAATATATCATTATATAATATATAAAATGTAATCTGAAGAAATTTTACTTTTGAGCTCTCAACTGTTAGAAATAAATTGGTCTTCACTCTATCCATTCAACATATCAGATAATATATGAGTATATACATAAGCAGATTCACAGCTCCTCATTTTTTGTAACTCTTCTCTCAGCTACAAAATTCCTTCATCTTTTGATCATATTAAATGCTATGTATTATTCCAACTTCAGCAGAAGAGTTAACTCCCTCAATCCTCCTACTCCCCACTAACATCACCAAACTTTTCTGGTCTCCCACCCTCTCTTGAGGATCTCTGCTCCTTAACAAAACCCAATACACTCCCTCAGAACTCTGCTAGGTAGCTAAAGACAATATAAGAAAATCATGTGTTTTCTCTCAAACAGAGTCAATTTAATCATTAACAGGCATTGCTTTAAACTGCAAATGGATTAATTATGGGAATATTTTAGGCAAAATGCATAACATTTTTGGGCATAAGATGCACAGGGGTATTTTAGGGTAAAAGGGGGCTTTATAACACCTTGCATGAGCCATTAGTAGGTAATATTAATGCCAACGCTATCTTTCCAGAAACTTGTAGTCAATAAAAGCTAGATTCTGAAATCCAAATTCAAAGAGGCATAAAGACAAACATGGGGTTTAGTAAAACTCTTGAAGACCCTATGTTGAATATTCAGCTTATTTTTCAACTTATCACTTCTACTTTTTAGTCTTTAGAATACCAGCCTTGTCACACCTCATCTTATTGAATCAATCTAGACTTAATCTTATAAAGTCCTTTTCAAAAGTATTAAAAAGTCTTTCTTCACTGTCCTTATATCTGGATATAATTTGAATCCATCCCCTTCCAACAATGTCTCCTGAAATAAGCTTGATCACTGTCCATTTCAGCTAGTTCCATATAATTAAAAAGTGTGTCTGTGCTGAAAACAATATTAAGCCATTGATGAAAGAAAGTGAAGAAGACAAATAGAGAGCTACCCCATATATTATACATAGATTTAAAGAATATTGTAAAAAATGTTTCTACTATCCCAAACCATCTAGATTTAATTCAATCCATATCAAAATTCCAATGGCATTTTTCACAGAAATAGAGAAAATAATCCTAAAATTAGCATAGAACCACCAAAGAGCAAAAGTAGCCAAGAAATCTTGAGAAAGAACAAAGCTGAGGCATCATGCTTCCTGATCTCAAACAGTACCACAAAGCTACAGTAATCAGAATTGTATGGCACTCGCGACTCTGTATACCCACTTTTCAGTGTCAAGAAGTAAGGGTGATTTGATATAAAGCTCAATAGAAACTAAAATGGTCAGTGGAGGTATGTTAGTCAGACTTATACAGAGAAACAGAACCAATGGGGTATGTACAAATACAGAAAGATGTATTTTAAGGAAGTGATTCACACAGCTGTAGAAGGTTGGCAAGTCCAAAATCTGACAGAGTAGGCCAACAGGCTGGAGACTCAAGGAAGAGTGGCATTTTAAACTCAGGGACACTCAGCTAGAAAATGTTCTTTGTGTTTAGGGTAGGCTAGTCTTTATTCTATTAAAGTGATTGGATAAGGCACACCCAGATAATGGTGCTTTACTCAGAGTCCACAGATTTAAATGTTAATCTCAGGGAAAAAGAAAAATCTTCACAGAAACATCCAGAATAATTTTACTAAATTTCTGAACACTGTACCCAGCTAAGTAGAAATACAAAATTAATCATCAGTGGAGGCAATTGAAAGTCATAGCAATTTGCCTTACTTTTAATCTGGAGCCATAGGAGGGTGAGGGGGTAAGACACCGTCATTTGGAATTAGACATGTTGGTTGAGGGGATGCTGGGGAGAAAATAGATGAGAAAAGACAACTGAGACTAAACTATACATAGGAAACTTGTAAAATTTGTGTTATTCCACTATCGTGTTTAAACACAGATCCACATATGTTAATTGAAATTATAAGCACTAAAATATTTGTTGGCTTACAAAAACAAAAAACATTATGGTACTATCATAAAAACACACAGATATAGACTACTGGACCAGAATCTAGAGCCCAGCAGAAATCTACAAATATAGTCAAATCATCTTTGACAAGGTACCAAAAACACATAATGAGGAAAGGATAGTCTCTTCAAGAAATGGTGCTGGGAAAACTAAATAGCCACATGCAAAAGAATGAAACAGAATCCATATCTTATACCACTCACAAAAATTAACTCTAAATGGATTAAAGACTTAAATATAAGACCTGAAACAATAAAATTCATACAAAAAAACTTAGAGGAAAATCTTGACATTGGTCTTGGCAGTGGTTTTTTTGATATGACCCAAAAAGTACAAGCAAGAGAAGTAAAAGTAAAGAATTGTGACTATATTAAAGTAAAAAGCCTCTGCACAACAAAAGAAACAATTAGCAAAACAAAAAGGCAGCCTGAAGAAAATGTGAAAATTATTTTCAAATTACATAGCTACGGGTTAGTATCCAAAATATATAATATATTCAACTTAATAGCAAAACCACAAATAATATGGTTAAAAAATAGGCAAAAAAACAGGATAGGCCAGGCATGTCAATCCTGTAGCCCAGCATGGCTTTGAATGAGGTCCAACACAAATTCTTAAAACATCACAAGATTTTTCTTTTTCAATCTTTTTTTTTTTTTAGCTCATCAGCTACTGTTAGTATTAGTGTAGTTTATATGTGGCCCAAGACAATTCTTCTTCCAGTGTGGCCCAGGGAAGCCAAAAGTTTGGACATTGCTACAACAGACATTTTTCCAAAGAAGATATTCAAATGGTCAACAGGTACCTGTAAAGGTGCTCAAGTAAACTAACCATCAGGGAAATGCAAATGAAACCCAAAATAAAATACTACCTCACACCTGTCAGAATGGTTATCATCAAAAGGCAAGAAATAAGTGTTGGTAAGGATATAGTGAAAAGGGAACTCTCACAAACTGTTGGTAGGAATGTAAATTGGTATAGCCAATATGGAAAACAGTACAGAGGGATAAAAAAAAATAGCAATTCCATCTTCATGTATGTGTTGGGGTAAGAAAGACATAGGAAAGTTTTAGAAAAGTTTCACTCTTAAGGTTTCCTTCCCAAGGTAAGTAAAAATAAGCATGCGAACAGCCACAGAAAATTAAATTCAATTTAAGGGGATTACAATGAACTCAGGTCTCTCTAGAACCTAGAGAGCTAAATATATCTTTCTGTAGAGCTCTGAAATAAATATCTTTACAATTACTAATACTTATAATTATTAAACCCAATTGGTAGATAAAAGAATGTATTTATGAAATTAAATTAATCAAGTTTATTAATTGGACTTTGTAATAAAGATGTTATGCCTAGAGACCTTTAATGGAGAACTTTAGCCTAGAGATATTATGTTGAAATTCTATATTTTTATTCTAAATTTGCTTTAGTTGAAGTCCAAGTTGCTGTAGTAAAGGAGGATTAAAATGCAACAGTCCAACCAAGATACTTTAATTCTTCTTTATGTAGTGAGAGATGAAATCTGCCACACAGTTTTCTTCAGGTGTTCAAACCAGTGAAGTGCCTTATGAAATCCTTGTGATAACTTAGTCATGTGAGTACGCATAACTGCAAGGAAAGCTAATATACAGGGTCCAGCAGAAATAACACCATATGTCGTGAGGCTTGCTTTGTCACTCATGAGATGGACAGCGGTGTGAACATTTTACCTAAAATGTCATATAGTGCGCTGCAGTGTAATATTATTATGTTACAGAATTATATGCTTATGATTTCATAATAAAATATTTGGTCTAGAGTACCAGCTCTTGAAAAGGGGGGTGTTAACTTCTGCTGCGGCATCACTTCTGTCAGACCATATATATTATCTCTTGTTGGACAGTCCAGCCATATCTGATAGCCTCTCCCACAATATTGTGTGGGTCAATTTATGTATTATTTAAGAACTTCCCCTTTCTTTGTCACTATCTGGGTATACAAGGGCTACCTGGAAAAAATCCAGCCACTGTCAATATAACGAGAACGGTTACATGGCTGCATACTTTTTGGACAGCCCTCATACAATGCAATGTGATAGAAAGTTAGTGACACTGACATGGCTGTTTAATCCATGGAAATAATTTAGGGATGTCATACCTAGTCTACTGTGAAGTTTATTTAAAAAATGACTACTCTAAATTTACTATATGCATCTGCTTTTTTTTTTTTAAGCATTATTTTATTGTATCTGACAGAGAGAGATAGAGAGAGAGAGAGAGAAGGGGGAGGGCCCGGAGCAGTCTCCATAATTGTACATCATCAGTTTTCAACATGGTTTTGTTTCATACAGGTGGGCAGGGGGCCTCTCGCATGGGAAGCACACCCCAATTCAGAATATGGGTCCACACAGGCTGGGGCCAGGGTTCAATCCTTGGTCCCCAGGGCTGCAAAGCAAGCACTTAACCTGCTGAGCCATCCTGGCTTCCCCTGTTTTTTTTAAATGATAACATATTCTGAGATTTTTTTCAAGTATTACTGACTTACTTTCAAAGGTATTGGTTAATAACTTGAATAGCAGGTAGTGATTCTTCATTCAACAAGAGAAGAGACTAATCAAGTAAATTAAAGCTACGCCCGTGTAATAAATTTTATAGATTTTAACTGAGATTTGTGACTAATTCATAGAGATACAGGTAATGTTATGAAGGTTACATGAACTTAAATTATCCAATAAAACAGTTAATTATAGATTTTATTTTATTTGCTTAATTGGGGAATTCGAGATTTTCTATACCGGTATTCTTGATTGGTTATTTTTATCTTTTGAGGATTTAGATTACTAACAAATGAGATAAAAGTTAGATCACAGGGGCCACCAATGAAAACAAAATTGGGTTTTAAATTATTGATGTACCTCCAATAGTCATAGCAAGGCCTCCACTATCTTAATAGCTGTGTTCTGATTTGTATCCAACTCAGTCTAAAGACAAAACTCTGTATCAGAGGTTCTCAAATGTTTGGTCTTTAAGACCCCTTTAAACTCTTAAAAACTGAAGACCCCAGATAGCTTAAGTTTATATGGATCCTATCTATTGATATTTACTGTACGAGAAAGTAAAACTGAAAATTTTAAATACTTATTTAAAGTATTTATTAACTATTTATTAAATATGATTTATTGTTTAGTATATAAAATAAGTTATTAAATATTTACTTATTTAAAATAGCAATAAATAAAGAACTAGCTATATTTCCAAAAAAAAAAAAAAAGTGGGG
>PVKE010026885.1:0-22019 GCA_004027555.1 Craseonycteris thonglongyai
TGTGTCATGGTCGTCTGTCTCGCGGGTGGTCTCATTCGGCACAACACAAAGTACAAATCAAAGAGCAGAAAGAAAAAATGCTGGGGAGGCCAGGTTGGGGGAAGACTGACATACAGGGTTAGGTGTTCTGACTTTATCCAGTGGGGGGCACTGTACAACTAGAGGATGTAAGCAAGGGAGTCACATGTAACTGAAGGCAGGGGGCCATAGGAGACCACAGTCCAGGTAAGAGATGGGGATGCCCTACCTGAGTCACTACCACCTGTAGTGAGATCAGGAGAGCAGTCAATGAAATAGTTTCCTGGGGTAGAGAGAAGTAGCTAGTAGAAATGGATAGATGGTTCTAGTGAGGGAAGCTTTTATGAAGATGCCCTGCAATAAAAGAAATGTATTGACGGTTTATAACAAACCACCTCAGCCTAATCCAACGTTTGTCTTTCTTGACCAGCCCACATTCTCTCACAGCACAGGGAGTTTCGACATTGATGTAAAGGTTCATTTGGTTCTTAAGAATCTTTGGTTAAGATTGTTCAGTCCATACAAGCCTACTTTCAACTGTAACTTCTTTCCTTGAGGAATGAAAGAAAGTACTAATACAGTCTCGTTCAGACAGACAATCTAATGTTCCACTCATATTTTGAGGCACTGCAAGTACCTATAGAGTGAGTTGACTAACTTTATGTCACCCCACCTTACCTCGATATTTAGTTTCTATCTTTAAAGTCAAAAATGGAAAGAAAAAGAGTAGTAAGCCAGTAGTATTAATAGATTCTTGATTAAATATATGTCCACTGTGGGTACAATACTCAGTAAATAACAAAGGAAGGAATCCAAAGGAAAATGCTACACCCAGCAGGACCCTGAGTAACTCTATTTCCTTCATGAAACCAAGAGTGTTTATTCAGGTAATTTAAGATAATTTGCTTTTATTAAGTGGCTTATATAGATCACCTTTGAAAGCCATTTAAAGATGCCATTACATGTTCTTTTAACAGCACTTTAACCCCTAAGCAACAGCTTCCTTTGGAAGATAAAATATGACAGCAAAGTGCTTTAGCTGCCAGCCAGGCCCAGAAAAATCGGTGAGGAGCTCCTTAACATACTTAAGTATTCAGAATGAATGAGTGCTGTTACTTCATGGCTCTCTAGTGAGAGGAGATGGGTGAGTATTGGGGAGACAAGCCTATATCTAGCCCAGATGCCTCACGGAGAACAGTACTGTCTCCAGCTGGGGCTGGTTCCACACACTACAGTGGCCCTGGGGTCCTTCAACCCAGCCCTGGCTTTTTCAAATGCGCTCACTTGGATTCCCTGAGCTAGTCTTCATATAGCAGGCAGCGAACTTCACTTTTTCCCACTCTGCAGATATTTCCAGTTTCCTCTTCAGGACTGTAGCTTCTTGCCTCCTTTTCCTTTTCTCTCTGAGTCTTGGGTCAGGTGTGCTGGGTGATGATATAACAGTCTCTCAGCGACGAAAGGGATGGGAACAGATACAAATGGACAGAAAGGAGGTTGTGGCGAGAAAGTGAAAGAGCTTGTATTGTTGTTGTTTTCATAACGTCACACCAGATGGAAGTCTAAAGAATGGAACTTGGGTTCACATTCTAAGTTCAAACTCTGTTTCTGCAATCAGCATGAGCGGAGTAACATTGGCAAGTTCTTCATCCTTTTGAGCCTCAGTTTCCCCATTTGTAAAATGGAGGTAACAAAATCTACCTCATAGGGTTATTACCTATGGTCATGTGTGTAAAATACGCAGCACAGTTCCTAGCAGGTACTCAATATCAGTGCTCACACCCATCATTCAGTTCTCAGAGCTGCTCAATCATTGGATGGTAGTTATTAGTACTACTGTTATTATTTGGGAATACCTGCCTATAATTTCACATTTTATATTTATTACATCATTTATTTAAGCTTTTATTTTCTGGGGAAAACAAAAACAAAAACATTTTCCAGTCATTGGTATTTTTAGAAATGTCAATCTTCTCGGTCCTTCTCTTCCTGGGTGCGTGATTCTCTTTCACTATTGCCTGATTTTTATATAATCTCCATTTAATTTCATCATGTCTATCATTTCCAATCCAGGATCCTCATAGAAGATCTTCAGAATGCGCTAGAAAAGGGGAGCAGTTTGCAAGCCCAGAGAAATCGAAGATCCCTCTCTGAATACAATTATGAAGTTTATCACTCCTTAGAAGAAGTATGTAATCAAAGGAACTCTTATTGCTCTTGTACAAATGCATCTTCATCATTTAGGTCAGGGGTGCCCAACCTTTTGGCTTCCCTGGGCCACAGTGGAAGAATTGTCTTGGGACACACATAAAATACACTAATACATTAGTACACTAATTAATGATAGCTGATGAGCTAAAACCAAGGGTTGCAAAACAATCTCAAATGTTTTAAGAAAGTTTACAAATTTGTGTTGGACAGCAGATTGGCCATGCTTGATTTAGGTCTAAGGATTGGAAAAGAAGCACTAGGACAGAGGCAGGGGCTATATAAAGAATACATATAGCTCTTATACTTTCTAGGATCCTCAGTTGAATCCTCTCTTCCATTAAGCCTTTAACTGCTATATAAGAAGTAGTAAAATAATTTTTGCATCTGCTTTACCCAACCCACCCCAACAAAGGACATGGGGAGTACATTGGAAGAGTGAGGCAATGTTGTAATTGTAGCTGTAAACTCCTTTAAAAGCCTGATGCACTTACTGATGGAAGGTAGGACTAGCCACAGTGTGAGGACAGTGATTTGGTAGAGGGATAGAGTGAACTTTGATTCTTGCCCCACACCTTCTGCAAACTTGAGACTTCCCAAAGGCCAGGCCTCATCTGTGGCACCTCAGGGCCTATTAAACATGCTACCTGGAAAACGCAGCAACCTCAGTGACCCTACCCCATCCTTTACTGTTCACCTGGACAGCTAGTTATTCTTCAACTCTCAGCTTAAGCAAGAGGAGAGCTGTTTCTACTGTCCTGGACTAGGTCAGAACTCCATTCCCCATCTCCTGTCCCAGCACATGTACCCATAGCACATGCATGTATGATGATTTGATTAATGTCTTTCTCTTTTAATAAGCTGTAAGGCCCATAAGGGCAGGCTACTTCTCTCTTGTTCATCACTCTATTCCCAGTGGCAAGCAAATAGAGACCTTCAAATAAATAGGTGATGACAGAATGATTAAATGAATGTATACATATATTTTCCATGCTTCCCTTGAATTGGGCAAATGAATACCAGACATAGAATTAATGAGATCCTGTCATATTCAAGAGAATTTTTGGCTCTCTTGATAATGATTTTCTTTTCAAAATTATTTCTACATATTGTATGTGACAACAAAGGGATGGTTTTAGATAACTTAGCATATGGAAATGCTATTAGCATGCACTAGAAAAAGTCAGATTTAAAAATAATTAATTATTTATTTTGACAGAGAGAGAGAGATAGAGAGATAGAGAGAGAGATACAGAGACAGAGATAGAGAGAGAGAACTGAACTGGGGGAGCTCCCAGTTCAGCACATGGGTCCGCACGGGTCGGGGCCGGGATTCAATCCTTGATCCCCGGCGCTGCAAAGTGAGCGCTTAACCCACTGAGCCATCCAGCTTCCCTAGATTTTTAAAATATATCTATATGTAGATATGTACATATACACTAGGCTGACCAGACATACTATTTTTAGTGGGGCAGAAAACAATACTGTCCCATTTCAAATGGTACATATAGTCAACCTCGTCTCACTGGGCTAAATTCAAGGTGTCAGTAGGTTAGCACAGGTGATGTCTGAAACAAGACAGTCCTGTTTTCTGTCCTATTTCAAATAGTATGTTTGTTCAGCCTAATTGTATACATACATACAAGTACATGACCTCCTCAGTAGACTAAATAACAATAGAACAGAAAACATGGGTACTTTCCGAATTATTTTTTTCAGCCAAGATTTTTTCTTTTACATCCTGGAACAGTAGGACACTTTTGTGTGACACAGGACCTTTCAGTCAGAAATGTCACTCATCTAAGTGCCGTATTCATCCATCTTACATATGCCTTCTCCTGATGACAGATAAGTGTGTGTGGATAGATCAATGCAAATGTATCGCTATTACTGGGGAAATTACTCAGTAATGCTTTCTGATGTGTGGCTCAATAGAATGCCTTTAAATGCAAAAAAACAAAAAACAAAAACACACACACACACACAAAACACAAAAATGCCTTTTCCTTAGCATCTTCTGTTCAGTGGCAAAATATATACAGACATTAGCGAATGCTTTCAAGTAGTTTGGATGGTTTTACTGAAGTCGATTATTTTCATTTTCTCTTAAATACTTTGGAGGAAATGGAAATAAACGTTGATTTTTAAAAGGAACCCAGAACACATCCATTAATCTTCTATAAAACTCTGCCATCAAGACAGTAATGTTAAATGGCAGGAGAAGATCACTTTAAAGAGGTAACAATATAACGACATGAAGCCAGTATTTGCAAAGGCAGAAGAGAAAATGTAATTTTAAGTATCCTACAGAAAATTAAAATAGAGAATTGGTTTTTGTTCAATTGTATATTCCATGTCTGCTGTTTGAGTTTTGACACTCATTGTCTTTTTGTTACCTTTTGTTCTCTAAAACCTCTGCAATCACCGGAGTCTGACATGGTTGTTATTTATTTGCTTTTAGATTCAAAACTGGATGCATCATCTGAATAATACTCATTCAGGGCTCATTCAGATGTTCTCCATTGGAGAATCATATGAAGGAAGATCTCTTTTTGTTTTAAAGGTAAGATCATCATTAACTAAAACATTTACTAAACATTCATTTTTTCCTAACTTTGACCTATGGGGAAAATAAATGAAATAATCTAGCATAGTCTCATATTTAGTATTATCTGGTCGCCTAAGAAAACGATTTCTTTTAGGTTTTTAAGACATTACATTTTTGCCATTGAGTCTTCCAGAGAATACTAACACATTCAGAGTTATTAATGCACTTAACAAAAGAATGGCCTTCAAAATGATTTGAGTTGGTGCTCCTCAAGATGAACCAATGCAAAGCTAAGTAACTGTGTAAGAAGGTATGCGTCATTCCCGATGCCACTGCCCTATAGCTCTTTAACCCTCCTCAGACAAACACCCGAAAAGCTTTACAGTAAAGCATCGCTGTCTCTACTTCCTCACCTCCCTTTCAGACCTTGACTCACTTGCTCTTATACCCCAACAACTCCTCAAAACCTGTTGCCAAGACCAAGAGGACTCCTCATTGGTTCTCCTCCCATCTCTGACCATTCCCCCTTAGTCTCAATCTCTGGCTCCTCTCCCATTGTTCTTTCCTTATGTTCTGGAAATCCCAGGACTCTCTTCACATGTGCTCTCATTCTACAAACTATCTCTGGATGGGTACAGCCAGCAGATGGTTTCAGCAGTCATCCCAGACTTTTCTACTCAGGGGATTCTACTCTCTGGAGCTTTTTATTCCTGTATCACTGCCTCCTTTGCAATCTCATCTTGGTATTTGCAAAAGCACCTCTGCTCAAAATAGCACCACATGAGCATCATTCTAAATTCCTCTCCTTTACTTTAACCTCTTACTTTAAATCTACCACCAAGAACGAACTATTCTTTCCTCTAAATTCTTTTGGCTGTGCCTCAACCTCTTCTCAACTTACCTCTGGAACCGTTCCTTCTGGTCTATTGATACAATGACCTCAGTACTGAACTTCCTCTTGATTCCTCCACCTTTACCTTCTCATCCATCACCACATGCTGCTGGTGGGAGCTCTCTCTCTCTCTCTCTCCCCTACTCCACACACACCCTCCCATTAAATCACCATGATGCCTTCTCTCTTTTACAGGATATTCTCTGCTTGAGTCCAGCTTCATCTGCCATTCCTTCCTCATACCCTAGAAATAGTTCCTCAAATATGATGTGCTCAGATTCTTCTCCAGGCTTGAGACACCTTCTTCTATCTTATCTGCCAGGCAAGCTTCAAGTCTTGCTCAGGTTACCCCAGTGCTCAAGTTTAGACATGTTCCTGAACAGCTTCATCTTCCCAAAGTAACTTATGCACATCGTAGTGATTCATTGATTATGCCTGCCCTCCCCACTAGCATATAAATCCTTGAATTTCCGGTGCCAAGTACAAAATCTGACATTAAAAAGGATTTCCTAAAATGTTAGTTGATTGAATTAATGAATAAATGGAAAAACTAGGTTTCCTATAACTGTGTCAAGAGCCACCTATTGATTACTGGATTAGAAACCAGGTTATAAGTACTATTGATAATCATAAAGAAAAATCTGTCACTTGATTCTACACATCAAGTTGTTTTGTTTTGCCATTTTGTATTGAAATAAATTTGACTTTGTGCATCTATATAAAACATAACTATTTAGGAAAAATTCCTTGGATGGAGGAGAAAGGAGAAATTTGGCTTTTTATTTAACAGTCACATATTAAAATGGAGAAGCAAACCTATTTAAGGGAATGTCCTTTTCTTTGTATAATTAGGGCAATGCATTCATTGTTTCTGCATAAACAAGGAAGGACTTATAAAGTAGATAGGGAATTTCTTTATCTTTTCCATGGGTTACCTAATTATGCTGAAACCTTATTAAATATGCTGGTCAATGACTCCAAGAATAAGATCCAGTGTTGGTTACTATGAATACTCTTGTTTTCAGCTGGGCAGAAGATCGCAATCTTACAAAAGAGCTGTCTGGATAGACTGCGGTATTCATGCCAGAGAATGGATTGGTCCTGCCTTTTGTCAGTGGTTTGTGAAAGAAGTAAGTTAAACTCTTTACTCAATACCCATTTCAGCTAGTTGGTGCTTCCCGTGTGTTTATTCTCAAGGAACAAAACTGGGACTGTGAAGCCAGTGATACCTGATTGAATGATAACACCTTGATTTTGTGGGTTACCTTCATGTTCATGAATATTTCATATAACCCTGGTTCAGTTTATCCTCACCTTCGCTCTTGGAGGTTGGGATTATCAACCCTCATTACGGAGAAGAATCCTGAGTTCAGAGCATTCATGAATTTGTGACAAATTAGGAATCAACCATAGTAACATATATGGCAAAAGGCTAAAAGTCTGGGGATGTCGAATGGCTTGGTGGCTTGAGCGCTCACCATGCAGCCCCAGGGTCTGAGGATCGAGTCCCGGCCCATGCGGGTCCATATGCTGAACTGGGGCAAGCTTCCCAAATGGGAGGCCTCCTGCCTGGTTCCCCCCATGTCCAATTCTGTGGGATGAAACTATGTTGAAAAACTAATGATGTACAACTATGGAGACTGCCCTGGGCCCTCCCCCTTCTCTCTGTCAAAAACAATAAAAGAAAAATCTAGTTTATGGTGTTCCAGAGCAGTTTCTCCTGTGATATTTAGCTTGGAAAGTTCTATATCACTGTCTTCTGCATCAAAATCATCTTGCATATGCTATAACAATAAAAAGATGAGCATGTGACTTCATTTTACCCTCCTGCCAGTTTATCTGTAATTTAGATACTAAAGACCTTTAGCATCTGTGGTTTCAGTATTTTTCAGTGACTCTAATTGTTAATGACTCATAATGATTTCTCATTTTCTGAAGGCTTCTGTAGGTTAGTGTACTGAGTGGGTCCCTATCCCAGGAGGAGGCCAACCTCATGAACGATCATCTTAATATGTTCAGATATTTTTCTATTCATTGTCAAGAATGTAATGACTTTATTTTAATTAAAAGAGAAAGTCTTTTATAAGAAAACCAGTCACTAGTACTTGTAATGAAGAAGCCTATGGAAATAAACGTTCTACAAATATTTTTAGCCCTGCACTTTTAGAGAACCATGAAGAATACAGAAGAGATATAAGTATTTCAGTTACTTTTCACTGTGTTTTATGGGGAAATTTTGTATCCCAGGAGGTTTATATTTTCTGAGGACTCTCCTAGGCTTAGAAAACACCCCTCATGAATGTCAAGAATGTACTAAATTTGTAATATCTGCCTCTGTCAATACCAAATCCATGAAAGTATCCTTAATTTTGTAAATATTATATAATAATATTTTCAAGCTATTCCCACTTGCTGTTATGAGTAATTCACATATTCTTCTAAAATACTATTTCACACTGGTAGGACAAATGCAAATGCTAATAAGAAATTGTTAACTCTATTGCCTTGTATTAAATATCTATTGTACACATACAACATATTGTCTGCAGTCTTGAGTTTCAAAAGGAGGGTGGCTAAGTACAGAACACCTGTTGTTTATAAACTATGTTTCTGTGTTTTATTGAAGGACATAAGAAATTATATACCAAACACTTTACCTCTCACCCACATGTGAAATCTTTTCTTTATAACATCTAAACTTACTTTATTTGTTCGTGGGGCTATCATCTGTCCCTTTCTGTAGCAATGCCAAGAGCACAGACTTTATTTAGCTTGTTCATTGCCAAATCCCTGGTACCTAAAACAACACCTGGCCCTTAATAAATCTTAAATATTTGTTAATGAATGAGAATAATGAGAATCCAGTGGTAATGATGTGGAAAGATTACTGAGAGATGACTTGTCAAATCATTTCATGCAGTCTGAATGGTACCACCTGGATTTCTGTAGTGCACAATCTGTACAGCCATATACAGCAGCCCCATAATTCAAGCTAAACTTCCAAGGAAGGGAAGGGCACAGTGTAACACAGAAAAAGGAAGAGGCATAAGGACTACCGATTGAGGGTAGTTGACTTTGGAGCAAGAAGCATCAGTTAATATTAGGCTCCATTTCACTGAAGATGAGTAAGGAAAGGCTTCCACTCCTATACCAGGCCGTCTTCAAGCACGCACATATACCTAGCTGTTTTTGTGTCTGCTTCTCTTTCCACACCACTCTCACCATTCATGGGTGTCACTTTCCCCTCTACTTTATCACTTACATTTTCCATCTGAGTCAGGATAGCAACCAGAAATGGAAAAAAGGAGGCCCGGGGATCACTCATCCTAGTGGCCTTGTGGAAACAATGGGACTGTCAAGGTATGACAGCCACATGGTAGCAGTGACTGGAGTGGATCAGCGCACATTACGGGCTTGTAAGAAATATATGCTTCAAAGCCCCCATTTCCACTAATGGTGCTGTTGGGGGCAGAGAGAATGAGGACTAAAGATTTAAATAACTGTAAACCTGTCGTGTGTTGGAACATCATCTCTTACACGCTAAATCAGTCCTTTGTCAAATCCACAGTCTCCCAAAGAGGGTAGGTGGTAGCTGGTCCAAGAGGGACTCTAAGCAGTGTCCCTTCCACGGGTCACCTCCCCTCATCACTGAAGTCCCATGACCAGATCCAGGCTCTCAACTCATCTAATTTCCCTGTTCTCTCTGGAGACACCAGAGAACCTCTGGGTACTCTCTCCACCTCCCTGGAGACTATGTCTCTCCCTCCCTTGGGTGACACATGCCACACTTCTGACTGTCCCCTCCTGCCTTTGCCCTTTACTGGCATACTAGGATCATGTGAGGTGATGTCCTCTCAGACACACGGTAAACAGGACAGAGTCCTCTTTCTTTACATTTTTTAAAATGCCAGCCTGTCAGTGGTCTCTACCGTCTCTTGATTTCCACAGTTTTAATCCCAAGAGAAGAGGGTTGTGTCAGAAGCCAAAAAATTGGCTTCCTCCCCTTGCTTTCTCTCTTTCTTGGGTGCTTTGATCCAAATTCAGCAGCTTAAAACAACAGACATACTCGTTTCTGTGGGTCAGCAATCCGGGCGCAGGTGAGCCAGATGCCTCTAGCTCTGGGTCCCTCATGAGGCTACAGTTAAGGTGGCAGCTGGAGCTTCAGTCATCTCAAGGTTTGCAGGAACAAGGGCCTGCTTCTGTGCTCACTCCTATGGCTGCTGGCAGCCTCAGGTCTTCCCCGGCTGTGAACCCAAGACATAAGTTCCTTGTCACGTGGACCTGTCCCTAGGGCAACTCACAACACAGCCCCTGGCTTCCCTCAGCAGAAGACAAAAGGGAAGAGAGAGAGCAGGCCCAAATGAAAACCACAATCTCTTTGTAACTATCTCAGAAGTGACACCCCATCACTTTTGCCATATGCCATCCATTAGAAGTGAATCGCTAGATTCAGACCATAGTCAAGGGGAGGCCACTATAGAGGAGTGTGCCAAGAGGTGGATCATTAGGGGTCACCTTAGAGGCTTACTACTGTACTTTGATGGGACTTTCCCCACAGTCATCACTATGATGTTTGCATCTTTACTCAATGGGAACTGGAAGAAAATTGATCAAGCCCTCTGGGATCCTGATAGAATCGCATATTGCATAGAGGTTCTATGCACATATTTAATAGACAGCTCTGGGTTGGAATGCCAGCTCTGTCATTCACTAGCTCTGTGATCTTGGTGGACAAGTCATTTAATTTCTGTGAACCTCCATAATAATAACACATTGGGTTATTGGAAGGATTAAATGACATCATGCATGTAAAGACTTCAGAGAATGCTTGGCAGATACATACTTAATAAAATCACTGCTTATTAGTATTAGTAGTATCTGCAACTTGGTATGTTTAAATAACTACTGGTAAGGTAAAGAAAATCATTAGAATGAAAATCAATAAGAATATGACCATGATATAAACAACATTTATAGATCACTCTACTTCACAGCAGAATACAATTTTTTTTTCAAGTACCTAGGGAGCAGATATCAAGATATGCCATATCCTGGGCCAAAACACAGACCTTAACAAATTTAAAAGAATTAAAATTATATAGACTATATTCTCTGACAACCATGAAACTAGACACTGATAACAGAAAGATAACAGGCAAACCTCCAAACCCTTGGAAATTAACTTACAGTACTTCTAAAGTATTTGTGGCTTAAAGATAAAATCTCAAGGAAATTTTATTAAATACATTAACTGAATTAAAATGAAAACACAACATGTCAACATTGTGGGACAGAGCTAAAGCAAGGCGGAGAGGGAATTTTATAGCATTAAATGCATACTTTAGAAAAGAGGAAAAGTCTCAAAATAATAATTCAGCTCTCACACCTCAAGAATCTAGAAAAATAATAGAAAAGAAAAACAAAGCAAGCAGAAGTAATACTGATAAAAACATAAATCAATGAATTTGAAACAGAATCATTAAGAAACTCAGTGAAATGAAGAGTTGGTTCTTGAAACTGTCAAAATTAATAAAGCCCCAGCAACAAGGAAAGAGAAGAAACAAGATACAAATTATTATATACAATATTAGAAATGAAATAGGGTTATCACTGCAGACCCTGCTGATATCAAATGGATAATGAGACAATACCTTGAATAATTCTACACATGTAAATTGACAACTTAGATAAAACAAATCAATAAATTAAAAACAAACTACCACAACTCATTCATTAGAAAACAGATAACTTGAATATCCCTATTCCATTAAGGGCGTTGAATTCATGATTTTCAAATTCAAGAAAGAGAGAAAGAGATATCTCTAAACCCAGATGATTTCACTGAAAAATTCTACCAAATGTCCAAAGAATTGACAGCTACCAAAAGACACCTTGGTTGTTGTTTCCATGATTTGGCCACTGTGAATAGCATTCCAATGAACATTGGGGTACATGTGTCTTTGAGGATTAAGGGTTTCAAATTTTGGGGATAGATGCCCAGAAAAGGGATTGCTGAGTCATATGGCAATTCTATTTTTAATTTCTTGGTGGGGGGGACCTCTATATTGTCTTCCATAGTGGCTGTACCAATTTACATTCCCACCAGCAGTGGATGAGGATTTCTTTTTTTTTTTTTTATCAAACTGAAAAGCTTCTGCACAGTATAATGATCTCAAAGTGATAAAAATGATAGAAATGCAGAAGAGACTAGTGATTGCTGGGGATTCAGGCGAGGTGAAGGTGGGAGGAAAGTGGATGAGGGTTCCTGGTGGTGATGGAAAGTTCTGTCTACCTTGACTATATCCATGGCAGTGCCCCGATTGTGGTATTAGACTACAGTTTTGCAAGATGCTACCAGCGGGGGGAAGTGGGTAATGGCTACATGGGTTTCTCCATATTCATTCCTATAATTACATGTGAATCTACATTTATCTCAAAACAAAAATTATTACAAAAATAATAGCCAGGTCTCCGTAGTCCTGGGTCCCATTCTCTTTGGAACCAGGCGCTATCTTTGGCCTAGAGAATCACACAATTTCATCCCTGCTCTCTCTTCTCGGCTACATAATCCTCATCAACAGACCCTGAATCGATGCCATGGAAACCAGATGTATTCAGATATGGCTCCATGTGTCCCTCTCTTCCTTGGTAACTTTCACTGTCCCATGCCACTTTCACTTCTGCTCCCCACTCCAGTATAGTGGATGAGTCCCTGAAGGTCTTGAATACACAAAGCCCAGAAACTATTGACACAGAAGCAAATCACCTGGCTTAAATGACTGGTGTAATGGGCTTGCTTATTTCATTATTGTGAAAATGGCTCAAATGTATTTATTATCTCAACCTATCACTGAGAGATGTATTCATTACCTCAATAGATAACTGCTGGTTGACAGACACTTTTAAAATGTAAAATACATGATAAGATTCTTCTGGGCTTTTATCTTTTAAATTGAAAATCATTTAATGATGTTGAAAAATATAGAGCCATCACTTTTTATTTGAATACTTGCCACCTCTCTTTTTTCTAGTACTCATATCACAAATTTTTCTATCTTAAAAGCAAAATAAGGGGAAGCCGGGATGGCTCAGTTGGTTAAGCGCTCGCTTTGCAGCCCCAGGGACTGAGGATCAAATCCTGGCCCTGGTCCATGTGGACCTATATGCTGAACCTGGGTGTGCTTCCCATGCAGGAGGCCCCCAGCCCAGTTTCCACACTGCATGGCCCCTTGCCCACCTGTGTGGAACGAAACCATGTCAAAAATCGATGACATACAACTGTGGAGACTTCTCTGGGCCCTCCCCTTCTCTCTGTCTCTGTCTCTCTCTGTCTCTGTCAAAAACAATAAAATAAATCTTTCTTTAAAAAGGCAAAATAAGAGAAACAAATGGAGGTACACTTGGATTGCAAAATCTTTCTCTTATTAAATGCTTGTTTATACCAGATAAGCAGGACCATTACTAACATAGTTATAGTTTTATTTGGTTTTTCTTTTTGTGTGAAGGAGTCGACATGTACTATTGAAACGTGCACTACAGATGCCCCTTCACTGTGAACCCAAAAAGAAGCTTTAAGAAACATTACCCTCTCTCTGTCTCTGTATCTCTCTCTCTCTCTCTCTCTCTCTCTCTCTCTGTCAAAACCAGTAAAAACAAACAAACAAAAACTTAAAAAAGAAGAAACATTACCTTTTGATGGAAATTTTTTTCTTAAATTTAGCATGAGCCATGATACAGACACTAAATTCACCAAAGAAAGAAAGTTAGAGTAGATATATAAGGAGAAGGAAACAAGGATAAATATATAAAAATTTGGAGTTTATCTTTCTGCAAAAGCAAACAGATACTATTTACAGGAGAGTAAGAGACAAAGCTGAGGGCAAACAAAGGTCATGAAACAAAAATAGCTTTTAACAAAAATAGCAAGTAGAGAATTATGAAAAATGACACATACAAAGCTTAAAAGTAACGGACTGAAATTACAAAGCAAACTATCAAGTTAAAAACAGGCTTAAAACAGTTTAGCAGTTCCTCAAAAAGTTAAACACAGTTACTATGTGACCAAAAATTCCACTCCTGTGTAGAAAAACAAGAAAAATGAAGACATGTGTCTACACAGAAGCTTGTGCATGAATGTTCATTGCAAGATTATTCATAATAGCCCAAGACTGGAAGCAATACAAGTGTCCATCAATTAATGAATAAACAATGTGATATATCCATACAAGGGGATATTATTCAGCCACAAAAGGAATGGAGTATACGATACAAGCTACAACATGGATGACCCTTGAAAGCATGCTAAGTGAAATAAGCCAAATACAAAAGACCACGTACTGTATGATTCCATTCATATGAAATGTCCAGAAGAGGCAAATCCATAGAAACAGTAAGTAGACTGGAGTTTGCCTGGGGCTGCGAAGAAAGGGGGATTTGAAGTGACTAGTAAAGGTATGTTTCTTTTTAGGATGATGAAAAAGTTTTAGAATTATATAGTGATAATAATTGCACATTATGAATATACTAAAAACCAATCAACTACCCACTTTGAAATAGGGAATTTTGTTATATGAATTACATCTCAATAAAAAAAAGCAATGAGGTGCTGATACATTCTATAGCACTGATGAACCTTCAAAACATTGCTAAGTGAGACAATCCAGTCACAAAAGACCACCTATTACGTGATTCCATTTATACACAGTGTCCAAAATAAGTGAATTTACAGAGATAGAAAGTCGATAGTGGTTGCCTATGGGTCGGGTAGCTGAGGGGTTGGAGTAGTGACACCTAAAGGATGTGAGATTTCTCTTTGGATTATGAAAATATTCTAAAATCATATAGAGGTGATGATTGCACAACTCTGAATATACTAAAAACACTGAATTATACAGTTTATAAGGATAAAATATAAGATGTGTAAGTTATTTCCCATAGGCTTGTTATTTTTAAATGAGAGCTAAATAGGGTTTCTCTAGAACAGACCTGGGCAGACTGTTTCAGGGCAAGAGTGACTTCCCCAAATGTCGAGGCCCACTGCCTATTTCTTATTCAGGTGGTCACCCTAAAATTGCTTGGCAGTCCACTGGTGGACCATGATCAACATCTTGCCCTGCCCTGCCCTAGAAGACATTTGTATTAGTCAGTCCAACAATTTCTTTTTGATCACTACATTTTTAGCACTCTGCTAGTGTTATGGGAGTCAGCAGAAATATAAGTCATGGTCCCTGCACTCAAGGAGACTACGAGTACATTCTATGTGAGAAGAAATATTTATGTGCAGGAAATGCTAGTAAGCAACATAAAACAGTGCATCTTTGGGGATTAAAATGTATTGACTATAGTAGCTGAATCAGCTGAATCAAAGCCCCGAGAATCAGAGAAACCTATGAGGTTTAAGAAGACAAGGTTTGGGGAAATTTTATGGAGAAGGTAAGTCTTGTTAGAAGAATACAAATTTGATCAAAGAAATAAAAGTTATCCCCCCAAAAGAGAACAGACTAATATTAAGAACATGGTGTATGTGTGGTTGTAGAGTAGTGAGACAAAACCTATAGTCTGTCTGTATGAGTAGACTCTAATGCAATATGAGACTGATTGAAAAATTATAGTTAGCCTTGAAAACCAAAAAGAGTTTGGTCCAACCAACTAAAATGAAGAAAACACTGATATGTAGTGAAAAGCATGTTTCATTGTCAGAGTTTAAAGATGAAAGGCAATAGGCAATGATATATGATGAAAAAATAGAGGAAGAGTCCAGAGTGAGGGTGACCAACTAGTTTTTAGGGCAGGAATCTACACATGGACGAGAAGAGTGAAAGCAACAAAAGAACAAGACAAACAAAATCTTGTAGACACAGGCAATAGTTTAGTGGTTAGATAGTAGGGAGGGAGGGTCATAAAATATATGGTGATGGAAGGAGAACTGACTCTGGGTGATGAGCACACAGTGCAACACATAGACGATGTCATGTAGAATCGTGCACTTGAAACCTACATAGTTTTACTAACCAATGTCACACCAATAAATTTAATAATAAAAAAAGAAGGCATGTATATATATTTCAAAAGAAAAATAATTTATTCATTCATTCTACCCAATGCTTATTGAGTACTTCTGTTTATGTGAAGGCAGCTTGCTAAGTTCTGTACTGGTTGGTAAATTTTATAAGGACTGCAATGTGTAAGACATCAACCCTTTCCTGAATTCATTTACAATTCTACTGGGGAGATGAAACACAGAAGGTAGGATAAAGGAGGTCTTTAGGTATTGATTGTCTTGATTTGGGGATAAAAGTGCATGATGGGTCAAAATTAGAGAAGTGTCCAACAGAGTGATGGTGTCATTGAAATAGGGAGACCATCAGTCAAAGTGTTGGTAGTATCGTTAGTCTGAAGGGAAGAACCCAATACAGCACTATGTTAAGCAGATTCAGTGATTGATCTTTTGACAACCTACCCTGGAGCAGGCCAGGCATTAACACAATGTGGATATTGGGGAGGAAGAGGCAGGGCCATCAAAAACTGTTCTCCTGCCACTTCATTCTCATGGGCCAAAAGAATGAAATCACTCTCTGATGAGAGGTTAAAGAGATTCAGTAAGCAGCCAAAATGAATTCATTTGGGCAGCAGACATCCACAAATAAATGGCATTGATTTTGCCCACTATAACAAAGCGGTTTCTAAGTACTTCTCTTGTCTGTATGACTTAATCTGATAAAAAAAGAAAAAGGAAACAAAGAAAAACTTCCCAGTTCCTAGTTTCCCAGGTGAGCCACAGTATTCTTTTGCTGCTTCATAATGTGAAACCTCACCCTTCCTGCCCCAGCCTGATTATATAGAAAAACCACCATAATCACACGGCCTCACCCATCTATCTACACGTGGCACCAGTGATGGCAAAACCTGGTGCCACAATCTGGCAAGTGATTCAGATATACAAGGTAGATCATTCAAATAGCCAGAAATAGGAATAAGAAGCTTTCAAGAAAGGGATTTATTTCTAAGAACCAGCTGATAGTGTGAGCAGGATAAGTAGTAATATTGGAAGCAGTTTTATGGTTGTGAAAAAAGTCCACCAACTTGGAGGTCTTTCCAGAATGGCAGGCTCTTCTTCCCAGGATTCAAGGCTTTCCTAGGAATATTCTTTTGGGAGAAAAATTTTTTTCAGTCTCATAGGTCTGGTTGGTTACTGAAAGTAAAAACTATAAACCCTCAAACTGTAGGTGTAAAACTCAAAGTTGTGGTTAAGAAATGAATCAAACATACGGCAATAGAAAGTGAGCTGATTCTGGGTGGTGAGCACATAATGCGATGTATAGACAATGCAATGTAGAATTGTACACCTGGAAACAATGTAATTGATATCAATTAAGGTCACTCCAATAAATTTAACAAAAAACAAAAATAATAAAACAGGACGTCCGGTCAGCCTGCACTGGAGGTAACCAACCCCCCCACCCCCTCAAAAACACACACACAAAAAAAATACCAAAAAACCAAGAAATGTATCACTGAAAGTAAACCATTTAAAGAAGAGAACTTAAATGATAGGTATAAGATGTGCTTAGAGCCAGAGAATAAATAAGTAATTAAGGGAGTTATTAAGCCCAGATCATTTGTGCAAGCAATTAACTCTTTGTTCTTAACTGCATAACAATATCACTCATCATATAAAAATGACCTGCATTTTAAATAATGGTCCAACTTCATTCACTAAGATTCCAAGTAATTGCGATATTTTAATTTGTTTTCTACCAGCCTTTTGATCCCTCTTACTCCTAATATTCTCTCAGCCTTATCCCCCACCTCAATCTTTTCATTAATTCTCTGCATCTTCCAACCTAGCTCTTTCTCCCCTTTTATTCAATTTATAATCACAATTTATATATTAATATTTGTTTAATTTAATTGAATTGAAGTTTATCTTATCCATTGTACTCTAATATCCAATATTTGAGAATGTTCTGGGCATTATTTATACAGGCGGCCTTCACTTTTCCTACACAGTAGTGCAGGTCTATAAAAGTGACCGTGTAAGCTGAAGCCACAAAAATCAAGCCTAAGAATCAATAAAAAAAATCAAGTCTGTTCTATGATCTTCACGTATTTTTGTCAAAAAGATTAATAACTCTCTTCAACTGTTATAAATATGTAGAGAAATGACAAAAATATTAAAAGTGATATTATTTACATTATAATTCAAAATATTAGAAATATTGATAATCAAAATGTCATTTCTTTGTAAAAATCCTTATTGTGGGTAGTTTGAATAGTGTTTCTCTTCTTGTTCTATCACTTACAACGTGAAGTGAGCAAGTTTTTATATGCCTTGGCAAATTGTCATACTCCTTTCTTAGATCAACTGCCAATATTTTTTTCATCACACTTTTTTTTTTTAAGATTTATTTTTATTGTTTTTGACGGAGAGAGAGATACAGAGACAGAGACAGAGAGAACGGGGAGGGCCCAGAACAGTCTCCATAGTTGCACATCATTTGTTTTTCCACATAGTTTCATTCCACAGGTGGGAGTGGGGCTGAACAGGGCAGGAACTGGGCCGGAACTGGGCCGCGGTCTCCCCCCCGGTGAGAACTAAACTGGGGGAACTCCCCAGTTCAGTATATGGGTTTACATGGGCTGAGGCCGGGATTTGATCCTCGGTCCCTGGGGCTGCAATGTGAGTACTTAACCCACTGAGCCATCCCAGCTTCCCCATCTATCACACTTTTGATGTCATAAAATTTCTGTATGAATTCATTTAATGGGAACTATTGACAGCATCCTTTCTTCCAGAACATCCTTCTTTTAGTCCCAACCACTTTCCTCACTCATGGCGGTAAAGCTTGTCTTCACTAAGTTCCTCTGGCTGCGTATCTAGAGTTGAATGGTGACAGTGTAATGGCCCAGTGTTCAGCTACTTCTACAACTTCATTTACATTTGATTCATACTTCACCTCTACATGATCACTTTTCATTTATTTTCTGAAATTTAACCTTTATTGGCCAATACCCCCTCACCATCACCCATTTTTGTAAAATGCCACATAGGTTTCCCCCTGGGAGATAAGGGGGCAACACAGCTATGCACTTTGCTATCTGTGTGTAAACTGAATAACAGGTGCTCAGTCACCAGTCACCCATAGAAAGGCTTTCAAAGAAGCAGCCTAATTGGTCACAGGTCTTGATGCACATCTTTTATTTGCATAATGATCTATAGTAACTGTAATTTAAACTGTACTTGTTGGAGGATGGTGTTATTTAACTCAACCATGGTGACTGAAATTTGTGTGCATCAGAGCCACACAAAGTGAGACCACCTGGACTTTCTTTGTGGTAGGTAAAAAATTCTTGCATAGATTTTAATAATACGTACTATCAAGTTGGTCTTGAGTAAATACAACCAACCATTGTGTTTAGGCTATCTTAGGATAAAAGTTCTAAAAATGTAAAGTATTATTTTATTACTTAGGAAAGAGTACAGTGGACATAATTCTAATATTGTATTCTTTCTGGTGACATAAAACATCTCAAATATTTGTATCTCTTATCAGAAAATATAGACTAATAGGTCATTTTCAATCATAACCTGCCCTATTAGATTAGTCATATCTGGGAAGTTCTAAATATTAAGTATAAAAATACCTAGAATTTATAAATTAGCATATGATTTTCCCGTTCTCCAACCCTTGTTCACAGAGACTTGGCTCATGTTGCTTTCAAACTATTATTTGGTTACCATTATTTATTTGATGAGTTTCTTATAGTGTAACATCAAATTTATATAATGTTATTAACCAATGGTAGCCCAATACATATAATTTAAAAACAACTTCCCTGGACACTCGCTCCTGCTCTAATTAATTCCCCTAGTATTGAAGTTTAAATACCTCTCTGTATGTAGATGCACCCACTTTGGTGCTACGACTTCTTTTCATCTATAATTTTACCCAACTCCAGTTCAGGTGAGGATATTCTTCAACGTCACTAGTGACTGTGACCTTCCTTTGGCCTCAGCTGTGACATGCCTAGTTCTCCTAGCGTGCCTTGAATTGAATGTGTGGGTATTATATTTCAGTCCTCTGTAGTGATTCTAGAGAACAAAAAAATAGTGGAAAATTTAAAAGCTACATTTTTAAAAGCCAGTAACACCAATCCTCAAAAACATGTCCCAACATTCCAGGTTGTCATGGGGCTCTAAGAAAGCAATATCCAACCAAACAAATTCAAAACAGCGCAAAGGAGGGAAACTCTTAGGCCTAACTTTGTCACAACACACAAAACCTTCAGTAACTGCAAAATGTTTCTTCAAATTTAAGCGAAGTTTATTTGGTGAATTCTGGTATGTGAATGCATCTACGAGGAAGCCAAAATAGTGTCAATAGGTGGTGGGTACCAAAGAGATTCATTCTTTGTCTTTCTTAACTCCAGAAATTCCCTAACCTAAGACCAAACATATAATTTTCCTAGCAGATGGTGATACTCAAAACTTTCTCTGCTATCTTTTATTTTAAAATCAAAATTCATCTGTGAAGTAGTTCTAAAATAAAATAAAATAAGGTGGATGTAGTACCTAAAGACTGCCACACTGAGGCGTGTGGTACATTGCTTTGTGACTGGCTTTCAGGTCGCGACTAGTTACGTCTTCCTGGTTGGTAACAATAGTAATCAAGAAATTAAACTTGTGGGGAAGCCGGAATGGCTCACTTTGCAGCGCCGGGGACAGAGGATCGAATCCCGGCCGCGGACCCATGTGCTGAACTGGGGAGTTCTCTCTCTGTCTCTCTCTCTCTCTGTCTCTCTGTCTCTGTCTCTCTCTCTCTGTCAAAACAATAAAATAAATAAATAAATAAAATAAATAAATAAATAAATAAGATTATTAAAAAAAGAAATTAAACTTGTAAAGCCCTGATGGAACTTAATGAGCAGGAATCTCCTTTTTTGTGTATGGGTTGTGTGAATTGATTGCAAAAGAGAGTCCTACACATTAGAAGGAAAGCACATCCCTACATTCCTTATGGTAATTATATGTAAAAAACATAGGAAATAGTCACATAGTCATCTTTTTTTTTTCTTTTTTCTGGAAACTCTGCCTAGACCATAAAGAGAAATGATCAGTGTCCTATTACGTAAAGCATTCAAGCAAGGAGACCTCTCAGTCACCTATTCAGTACTGAACAATCATCATAGTGTGATCATTTTCTCTTTGACCAGATGGAGGATGGCTACAGTTCTTAGGGAGTTATAGAAATCACAAAGATAGCATGTGCAATACAATGACACCCTGTTTATTTGTCAGAGGAAGAATACATTCTGGCAAGTCTTAGAAATTAAATCGACTCCAGACTAGAATGCTAGAAAACAGCTTCCTTATTAAATATATTATTTGGAAATAAAGAACTTTAAAATGAGATAGTGTTAATGGCCTCAAAACAGTATATAAAATGAAACTTGACAGAATTATAAGAAAACATGACAAATATAACAATGTGAAAATTTTTTAATACAACTCTCAGTGACTAAGACACCAGAAAGGCAAAAATTTTAGTAAGAATATAAATGATATAAACTGTGGTTATAAACTTAATCTAATAAATATATATAGAATCCAAATCCAATAATTAGAGAAGGTATAGTCTTTTCAAGCATAATAGAAACATTTGTAAAACATGGCTACATGCTAGACCTCAGAGCAAGCTTTAAAAAATACCAAAGAACCTATATCACATAGACCATGTTTTCTGACTATAATGCAGTTGTTAGAAATTTTAGAAAAGTGAGGCTTTAAAAAGAAAATTCACATATTTTAAAATATAAAAATATTTATAACTAAGTCGTGGTTTAAGAGATCAAGAAAAAATTTTAACATTTACAACTTAATGGAAACAAAGCTATTTATATATCCAAAAATCTGGAATGTATTAATAGCTAATGCAGGACTGAAGGGGAATGTATAATATATCAGAAATACTTAGGTCTCCAAATTAATGTGCTAAGCTTTCAAGTAAAAAAATTAAAAAAGAAAAAGAGTCAACAAGAGAAACAATAAAGAGCACAAATCAATGAAAAAGAAAGATATATATCTTCACTATTGTATCTTTGTGTTACATGTAATTAATTTCTGCTCTAGGCCTAGATGGTTTACTCCACACAGAATAGTTGAGTAACATAATCTTGAGAGGAAAACCAGACAAGGAGAAAATAAGAAAGAAAGGAAATGATAGATCTATCTCACTCAGGAATATAAGTATTCACAACCTGGATCCAGCCAATACAATAAGAATACATACAACTGAAGGGCTTATCCCTGGAATACAAGGATGATTAAATAGTAGAAAATTACTTTTGAAATTAATC